>BLBF01000052.1:21437267-21455490 GCA_015471245.1 Laticauda colubrina
GTTTTCGCTACGGAATTTATCTGTGCTGGGTGGTGGTGGGATTGGGCGTTGAGGTTGCGGTTGGTGTGTGTTTTCTTCTGGTATATGGTGTGTCCCAGTGTGCCATCTGTTCTTTTGTAGATTAGTACATCTAGGAATGGTAGTTGTTTGTTTATTTCCGTTTCCATGGTGAACTTGATTTTGGGGTGTGTGCAGTTTAGGTGTGTTAGGAAATTGTTCAGGTTTTCTTTTCCATGGGGCCAAATCACAAATGTGTCATCGATGTATCTTAGCCATAGTTTGGGTTTGTGGGTGGCATTAGCCAGGGCTCTGGATTCGAATTCTTCCATGAACAGGTTTGCAATGACGGGTGACAGTGGTGATTCTATATCTCTATCTGTCTGTCTGTCTGTCTATCTATCTATCTATCTATCTATCTATCTATCTATCTATCTATCTATACATACATACATACATACATACATACATACATACATATATGTGCTGTTCAGCTTTCTTCGGGTATTATCCCACGTCATTGTAGTTCTGTTAAAGTTGTAGCAACGTTTCAGCAGAATCTCATCTGCCATCATCAGGCTTCTGTATTGTGTTCGTCTGGCTTGCTTCACTTACCTGCAGAAGTCACCAAACTACAGCCTCATGATGTTTCAATGTGATGTGAAAATGCTGTCATTTTTAGGGAGATGGAATAATGTGTTTCCTTTGACATCTCCGTGGAACCTGGAATGATTTCTTTCTTTTGGCTTCAGCAACTCTCCATGTGCCTTCAAACTCTGATTTGGGTGATATTGGATGCTGCAAAAACTATCTGGAAATTGCAATGTGGGTTGTCCAAAGTAGGAAGTAGGAAAATGAACAGCTTATTCTAGCCTAAGACCACTTTCTTATATAAGCTTACAACATTTATCTAAATGTCCTATTTATCACAGAATATGTTCTTTTCCCATGATTAGTAATTTTTTTCCCCAGTACAAAATACCAAATAATGGTTTGAGAAAAACAGTATTCAAGATATTCAATTATTCCCTCTTTCCTCAATTTTTTGGTTCTATTCAAACTCTTGTGATTCTACCTTCCAAGGTAGATAGAGTTGTGATGGAAAGTTGTGATTCAGGTTCAGGTGTATTATGGGACCTTCTCTGAATTTCTTTTAAGGCTAACTTTGGTATTTCATTCTCTTCCTGCTGTGCCATTCACATCACTCAAGAACAGAGAGTATGAACAATCAGGAGGTTATAAAATTAGACAAGACTTTCACTGCCAACTAACAGAAATGAAAATGAAGGCCCCCATGGCAGCTGTAAAATCTGATATCTATCACACTGCATGCTCAAATGATCTTAAATGCTTTTTCATTCCTAATTATTTTGCCCAAGTTTAATACCTGACAAATTAATCCAGATGGCCAGTATTATGAGAAGGTCTGTAAAGCTTCTATGTGATGAAGTAATATAAAATAAATATGTGAAAAAAGCTATTGTGTTTCACTGTGCAAAATACTTTTTCAAAAACTCTTTCCTCATATTTTTAAAGTTCTTAGAATATTTTATCTTGTGCACCTTTACTTGAAGGGGGACTAATCACTGTTTGTTACATGGGAAAGTTCAAAGTGGCAAAGCAACATAATGTTTGCCTTATTCTGAATCATATCTAAATGGGGAATCCTACTTCCTAAAATCTTTGGATTTTTCCTGCAAGGAATTTGGGGTTGAATTGTCCTCAAACATTGCCAAATAAAGTTAGGCAGAATATTGTTATTTCCAAATAGCAATAGTAATAGCACCTAAACTTATATACTGCTTTATAGTGCTTTACAACCCTCTCTAAGCAGTTTACAGAGTCAGCATATTGCCCTCAACAATTTGGGTCCTCATTTTACCAATCTCGGAAGGATGGAAGGCTGAGTCAACCTTGAGTCTGGTGGGATTTGAACTGCCAAATTGTAGGCAGCTGGCTGCAGCAGAAGTAGCTTGCAGTACTGCACTATAACAACTGTGTTACAAAGGCTACTTAAATAGCTTTAAATAGAGATATGATTTATGAACTGTTGGCCTATGAAATATTAAATATCCTATTCTTAAAATAAATGTTAAGAGAATATAAAAAGAGCAGTTTGTTTCTTCAGATATCCTTTTCTATAACAATTGAGCAAATGCGAAGAGTAAATGTGACTTCTTTGGATGTGAAATTTTCCAGCAGTTTCAGACTTTCTCACTGGGCTTTCTGCTTAATAAAGGGAGGAATGCTACATGCTGATGGTAGGCAGGATAAATGAACCATTGGAGAGAAATATCCAATAGACATTTGTGGAATTGACAATCTATTTTGTTATGATAGTAATTGTAATAAAAATCATGATAAAAGATAGACGTGAGGTCATTTTGTTCACTGTTGGGATATCAAAATCAGAACTGTCCAAATTCATGATTCAGTGATGGATCACTATTCAGATGGTTCACACAATCCCCAAAAATGGACCATAGGCCTGGTAGCCTGACAACCTAGTACTACTTGCATTTCCTCTCTCATTGTTTTTTCCTTGAAAATTTCCCCATCAAATCAACTTTCTTTCTTCTTTCCTTCCTCCTCTCTCCTTCCCTGATCTACAAAAACAAAGTAAGAGAGTGCCACCCTTAAAGGTACACAGAACCAAGAAATAGATTCTATGTGTATCTAAATCTACTTTTACTAAGATTGGCTACAATCTTGAAAGTCTAAATATCCTCTTTCCCATTTTATGTTAATCTGTAATTAGGATGTACCTATCTTTGTACCTCTCCCTCCTTAATTGGGCTTCTGCAGTGTTTATCTCCTTGTTGCCTTGGTAATGTACCTTCCCTCTCCCAGACGGCAAAAGAATTGAGCATAGAATATGTATACAGCTTTTTGAGGCCATTTTCCAAGAGGCTTTTCAACTCTGGCAGCACCACTGCAAATATCAATAATGCAACAGCTCATTTGTCAATTATGTAAATGCATAGTGTCTGTATTAATATTTCTGCCTTCTCCAGACAAAAAAAGTCATCCCCAGAATCATAACAGGATTGTCCATAACAACTATAACAAGATGGTTGTTATGATAAATTAATTATTGGAAGAGAGGCAATTTCTTACATGTAAGATTAGCTCTTCAGCAGAATGTTAAGCTATAACTTTAAGGCCTGTCTTGGAGTACAGTTCCCAACATTCCCTGCCATTCTTCATGCTGGTTGGCATTATTGGACTTGAAGCTTGAAACACTTGACAGATGCTGTGTTTTTTTACCCCATGCTGTCTGAAGTTTATATACCAACCTGCTAACCTTAACACTAATTTCACTCTTTGATATACTTCCCACCACTTCAATTACATTTGATTTATAATGCTTTCTTTTTTGCATTATACTTTTTCTGTTAAAGAGGAGGAAGGAAATATGTAACAATAATAATTCAACTGTATTGTTGAAGAAATATACAATTATGTTTTACTACTGTAAGTATTTGGATTGCATTAATTTCACAGGAGGACTTTTTCATCCCTTTTGATGAAGTTGGGATAGCTTGCATTAGCAGGAAGGGGAATAGCTAAGATTCTGATCACAGTATGCTTAAAACACCTTGGAAATCAAATTACTGTAATCTTACTACTAATGTACATGGCAATAAGATAAGAATCTACTGCAGTCACAGTAACTAGTGCTTAACAAAATAGAAACAACCCTGGGGCTGATGACTGGGTTTGAGGTGGTAGTGGTGGTGAAGTCATGCTGATATCTGAAATGGATGAAGAAAGAAACCAATTAGACCTGTGATTTGGGGTTCCACAATTTATGGCAAATTCTTGCATCTTGTGACTCAAGGTAAAGAGAAGACAGCCAAGGAAAATGTATGGGTTTCTCCCATTTCCTGACTGAAAGTCACACATATTAATTCAAATAAATTGAATTAATCTCATGAGTGTAGACTTAAGCCCATGTCACACTGCCCAACGGATGCAAAAAGGACACAGCAGACGAGCAAAATGTTCCATCCGTTGTTATCTGCTCTCAAAAGGGGCAAAAATTTGCATCACCGGAGCGGATAACACGGACGTGGGGAGGACGCGGGGAGGACGCGGGGCAGACGTGGGGCGGACGCGGGGCGGATGCAAAGCGGATGCGGAACGGAAGCCCAGCGGATGGAAGCAGATGGGAGCGGATGGCACTTCCACTAGGCTTCCGGGGGACCTCAGCAAAGCAGACGCAGAACGGATACAGCGGATGCAGAGCGGACGCCGAATGGATGAAGCGGATGCACAGCGGATGCACAGAGGAAGCCTAATGGATGCCTGGCGTTAATTGCGCATGCGGGGAGAATGCATTGTGTCAGCCCCGCGGATATAACGGAAGCAGCTCGGAAGCAGGTCGCCATTTAGAGGAAAGACCTGCTTCCAGACACATCGACTGCCTTGCCTGCCCTGCCTGCATGTCTGCCTGCCAGCCTTGCTGCCAGCCTGCCTGCAAGCCTTGCTGCCAGCCAGTCTGCCTGCCAGCCTTGCTGCCTGCCTTCCAGCCAACCTTGGTTCATGTCTGCCTGCCAGCCTTGGTGCCTGCCTGCCTGCCAGCCTTCCTGCCAGCCTTGGTGCCTGCCTTGGTGCCAGCCTTCCTGCCAGCCTTGGTGCCTGCCTTCCAGCCAGCCTTCCTGCCTGCCTTGGTGCCAGCCTTGCTGCCAGCCTTCCTGCCTGCCTTGGTTCCAGCCAGCCTCCCTGCCAGCCAGCAACCCCACAACCATGCGGAAACACAGCAAGCTTCAGCCATCTGCTGCCAGCCCTGGCAAGAGGGACAGGGCTACCATCCCGCCCCCTGGCCCTCACTCTGGTTCTGCTGGGGCTTCTGCAGCACGGGCTCACTTCTCTGGGGCTGGCGCTTCTGCTGCTTCTGCTTCTGGAGGAGCTGATGACAAGCACTCCAGCACCAGCCATCTCCACAGCACCTGCACCCTTCACCCCTGAGACTGAGCGACCAAGAGGAGTGCCAGAGACTCATTTTTGTCTTATAGCTTGTTGTTAATAAAGTCTATTTATGATTCACACACTTGTTTCATTTCTTTTTTTTTAATAAAGTATTGCTGGAAACTTTTAGAAATGGTTTAAGCCTTTGCATGCTTGTGGGATGGGTAAGGATAGCTTTGGGATGGGTTAGGATACCTGTGGGATGGGTAATAGCTGTGGGATGGGTTAGGATAGCAGTGGGATAGATAAACCTCCAGTGCAAGCATAGTGGGACTGTATGCTCCACCCTCCCAGGTGCCACACCTTTGGACCTTTATTATCAATAATAATGTAATAATTATCCACACATGTCAACATAAACACAACTCTTTATTAAATGCCCTGTTCATTGTAGGCCAACCAAACATAAATGGCCCAATCTCATCCGTGTGATGAGACAGGCTGAAGGAAGCATCCATTAAGCATCTACCATCCTGTCTTGCCACTCCACTGCTCCAGCTGGGGAGTTGCACCAGTGTTTCAGGAGGTTGTGCTGCTTCTTCTTCATGTGAAGCTCTGTTGGGGCCTTGCACATCCTCAGTGTCGATCAAGTTCCTTGCCTCCATTCCCCAGGCTCCATGTCCCCATTGCCTTGCTGGAGGTCCACGAGCCTGTTCTGCAAGACTGGGTAGCGGGTGCGCATGAGATTGTGCAGGATGCAGCAAGCTTCCATGATCCTCCTCATGGTCTCTGGGCAATGCTGCATGGTGGTGAGAAGTACCTGGAACCTGTTGGCCAGGATGCCAAAGGCATTCTCCAGCCTGTAGTTGAAGATCCTCTCTTCACGGGTGAGGAGTCTGGAAGTGTAGGGCTTCATGAGGTAGGTTGTGAGGGAGAAGGCGTCATCTCCCACGATGAAGTAGGGCACATCTTGTGTGTCATTGGGCAGGGGTTCTGGATCTGGGAAGCCCACGATGAGGTGGCCTTCCAGCTCCTCCTTGAGGTGACTGGTGTTGTATACCTGGGCATCTGAAGATGAGCCGTTGCCTGAAGCATCGATGTACCTGAACTTGTAGTCAGCATCGACCATGGCGAAGAGGATGATGCTGAAGAAGCCCTTGGAGTTGAAATAAGTGGACCCCGACTTGGCTGGAGATTTGCAGACCACGTGCTTGCCATCTATGGCTCCAACGATGTGTGGTAAGTTCCACTTCTGATACCACTGCTCTGAAACTTTCTTCCATCCTTCTTCAGTGGAGGGGTACTGAAGGAGCTCCTCCTTGTATTCTTTGATGATGGCCTGCACCACTTCTCTGACCACAATGCTGATGGTGTTGGATGGCACCCTTCAGCCGTACTGCATGCTCCTGTAGGAGGTCTCTGAGGCCAGGTGGCACAGAGCGTGTGCCACCTTGAGCCCAGGTTCCAGGCTGGGCTGGAAGCTGGTATTTGCCTTGGTCAACCTGGGTGTCAGCTGCTGCAGAACTTCGTCAAACATGGCTGGAGGCATCCTCATGATGTTCTGGAATGCCTGAGTGTCTTCCTTCCTCAGCTCCACCATCAGCTTGTTGTACAGTCCGTCCTCTGCTCTTCTGGCAAACCATCTTCGGATCCAGACTTTTTTTGGGTGGCTCCTTTTCTTCTCGCAGTAGAGTTCACAGAGCCTGCAGATGGCTTCGCACTGTTGCAGAATGATGGTGGCTGCCGAAAGGACTTTGTTACAATCCACGGTGGACATGACTGGATGCTGTGGAAGAGGCAGAGGCAGATGAAGGCTGCAGAGGTCTGCACCGCTGGGCTGCTGTTCTGAAAGTGAGATGCAGGCAAGTTGCTCCCCCTTTTTATAGGCAGTATAGGTTTTCCGCTAGGCATCCTCTAGGCATCCTCTAGGCATCCTCTAGGCATCCTCTAGACATCCTTAATATCCGAGATAGGTCCCCTCTCTGAACGTTTTTTCCATTTTAAACACTTTGTTTCCGTTCTGCATCCGTTCTGCGTCCGTTCCGCTTCCTCCCTTCGTCCGGGCGGATGGAGTTCCACGGATGCCTAGCGGATGCCTAGCGGATATAGCAGATGCGTAACGGATGCATAACGGATGCATAACGGATGTGTTGCGGATTCAGAACAGAGGAACTGGATACATTTTCTGTGCAAAAGTTTTGGGCAGCCCAAAACTTTCGGAGCAGATGAAACGTCCATAAACGGATGCTGGACGGACAGAGAGGAAGCCAAATGGAGGCAGTGAGTACATCGCGTTTTCGAACGGATGGTAAGGTTTTTTGTCTGTTTTACATCCTCTTTGCATCCGTTGGTTCAGTGTGACATGGGCTTTAAGACAAAGCAATCATCTGAAAACAGAAACTTCATCTTACTTCTTTTGTTATTCTAATTTGAGCTTTATATTTGGGAATTGCATAGGACAGATGCCACTGTTTTCTGTTTTCTCATTTCTGTGTTGAATCACTTGCTGTCATTGATGAAACAAAATATCTATTATCCAGAAAAGACAGAGATTATTTTTGCCCTCTTAATTTCATCACAAGGATATGAAATGAACAGCCAACAATTTTTAAGAAGAGTAAGAGTAAGGACAAGGGGCTTCGGCAATCTGCAATGACCTCTCTGAGATCTATTAGTTCTACTTTCCTATAGTTGTATTTTTTTTCTACTTTCCTGAAAAGAAATGATGGGCAAACTCCCTCAGCTCAGTTAAAACCAGTTTAGTATTTGCAAAATCATTTAGCACGTGTTTAGATAATGCTCAACTGTTTGCCAAAAGTTCTCTCCCAGGTCATAATGCAAGCATCCACATATTGATTGTACTGTATTAATATGCATTGCTTGTTGGCTCCCAGGAACAGCAGTACAAATATAAAATATGATAATTGCTTGGGAAGTCCCCCTGGCTTATCTATTTGTGCAGATCATTATTTTTATTTTAGTGACAGGCACAAATATACCTGTTACTTTTAAAGACATTCTTCATATTCCTTGAACTGTGTGTACTTTCAAGTACACAAATATACCTGTTACTTTTAAAGACATTCTTCATATTCCTTGAACTGTGTGTACTTTTAAGGCTTAAGCTTAGAAAGCTGTTGATCTGGGTGTCAGGTGTACTGAAGCATATAAACTCTTGTTTCTGATCTAACTCAAAGGAGAACTTCTCAGGGTAATGGTGGGTGGTTGATTGGTAATAAAGCCATGCATTGTGAGGTAATCAAATGTGAACACCATCTTTCAAAGGGATCGTTGGACGGCTTTTATTTATTATAGCAAGGACATGGGTTGGAGAGTGACCAAGAGTGAGTTTTTCTACCTGGCTAATTTGCATTTTTACAGAATGCATTCCATTGCCCATTCAAAAGACTTCCAAGAGTGTTGCAGTTAGGCAATTTTTAGCTTAATCATGCAGGATGTAGCGGCTGCTTCAGGCAGCCATGTTGCATTACCTAAGTTGTAAAGCACATGGCTGACATTTCTACTGCCTCTCATCCTCTCAAATTCCAAGCTATCATTTGCCATGGTTCTGCACAAATAAAAGATAAACTATCAGTCTGTAGTGGTATCCACTTTCGCAATTCAGACTCACCCAGGTATGGTATGCTAATGATTACAGGAATAGAATGGTGTCTGATTGGGCAGGCCTGATACTTGACACATTTTTGGGGAAGTTTGCATTTATCATTCATTCATTCATTGCTATGGAAAGCATTCTCTAGAATGGCTTTATCTACCATTGTTCCTGATCATTAAGAATATGATTAATTCAATAAAAATGTTGTCATGGGGATAAATAGATGTGAATTAATTTCTCATCCAGCAATCATAGCAATCAATAAATGATCACCCATGGTGAAAACAATTAACCAATGGAATGGCTTGCTTTCAGAAGCTATGAGACCCCAATCACTGGAAGTTTTTAAGAAGAAACTAGACAGCCACTTGTCCAGAATGGTGTAGAGTCTCCTGCTGAAACAGGAGGTTGGACTAGAACAGGGGTCTTCAACCTTGGCAACTTTAAGACTTGTGGACTTCAACTCCCAGCTTTGCCAGCTGAGGAATTCTGGGAGTTGAAGCCCACAGGTCTTAAAGTTGCCAAGGTTGGAGGTCCCTGAACTAGAATACCTCTGAGGTATTTTCCAACTCTGTTTTTCTATGTTCTATGACTACAAAAATAGTAGCTGGATTCAGATATGTTTAATTCAGGGGGAGTTTGCTAAATGGAAAGATTTCAATCATCATATATTGTACTTTGACACTTTACAGTTATTTAAAAACAAAAAAATTTGGCTCATGCTTTGCATTTCTGTCAGGACCATCCTTGACTTTGATTCCAAAGGACTTTGATTATTTTCTTCTACTCCACTAGAAGAAAGGCAAAGACTTTCTTAACCTTCTTGCAGGTTGTGTCTTATTTCTGCCTCATTTTCTTCAATTGTTCTCTAGTCAGGAGGGAATTTTGATAACTGTAAAACAATTGCTGCAGTCAAATTGTTAAGGTGCCATTAACTGAAATCCCTGCTCAGAAAAATAGGGGAATTTTCATTTTGATTGAACGCTTTCATCAGCAACAGAAGAAAAGTATAGATAGTGAATTTTCATCATTTTTTTTTCAAGGGCTGAGCAATCAAAAGCACTGCTGAAAGCAAACCAATGCTCACTAAGCCAAGCACAAAACTCAGTGTTGCCCCCACTTTATTTTAGAAGTGGTTATAGGAAGTTTAGATACATAAAGATTGATCTCTTTAGCTTTGTTAGATGGACAGTCTCTTTGACAGTTTTACCGGCAGTGTGGAAAACTGCCAGTGACATCTCTAATATTTTATCTTCCTTATCTTTACAGGTAGGTTAGGCTTTGCAGGAATTGTTGCCTGTTAGATCCTTTAAGCAGCTCAGATTTCTTAACATGAGGCTGTGAGCTTATATATATATATATATTAGAGAGGATCCTGAAACAATGCAAAGGCACCTTGTGAAAGTGCTGTGTGTATTTGGTATACAGTGATATACATAAATACTATAAATTGAAGAAAGGTATACTCTAAATATACATTACTTCTCTGTCATTCCCACTAATAGTATTTATAATATACAATCAATCCTTGTTTAGTGACTGCCTCATTTAATAACTGTTCACAGTTATGATGGTGAGAAAAAGTACGTTTATGACCAATCCTCAGATTTACAACCATTTCAGGTCTATAAAGTAAAGGAAAAATTGTAAGCAGAGTGGTGGAGTCAACCAAGTTTGTCTTAAAGATCAAGTTGTTGGTCACTGAATGAGAGCTGCTTGTATTTCTGTATCATTGCCACTACTGCTACCTATATACCTATTTAACAAAGAGGTGATAATGAAGAATTTGTATTTCAGATTTTTAACAGCAGCACCATGTTGGATGGGAATGAAAAAAAGGAAAATTGGAATGTTTTGAAATGGAAAGCATCTTTGCAAACTATGTTCAACAATCCACTAAGGATCAGTTAACCAGAATTGGGGGACTCTACCTCAACCTGTGGCCTCTGCTTGGTTGCTTACACTTTGAAGTGTACAGCTATTTTGATTACAACTGGCTAAGGATAGGAGTTGTGGTGGCATAATAGTTAGAATGCAGTATTGCAGGATAATTGACAACCCAGATTGTTGGGGGCAATATGCTGACTCTATAAACTGTTTTGAGAGGGCTGTGAAGCAATATAAAGCGGTCTAAGTCTAAGTGCTATTGCTATAATTCAGTGGTGAACCGTGAGCACTACAGCTGGGCCTTCACCTCAGCCCTCATTGCCAAGAAAATAAATCATCGCAGAAAAAAAGAAACAGTACGATGAATTGAAAGCGTTCAACAACTGCAATCCTTTAATTAAGGATGACAAGAATGTAAACAAATAGACCATAACATCAATAACATTCTCCACAACAAGAAACATTCTCAACAGTACCTTCATAAAACTGGAGGGTACATTAAATAAACATAAGCCAAAATCTGGAAATATAAAATGAGTATAAAATTATTAACTTTTTCTTTTAATTCCAGTTCTGGAGTTGGTCTTCCGCTTTTTATTATTTGGAGTTTTTCTGTGAAAGGCCGCCTTGAAAAAGGTGATGCTAACAAGCTAGCCACAGCTTCGTTCTTGTCTTCCGCCATTTAATTGTCACTCACCACTCTCACCACTCTGCCCGCCTTTCGGACTTCACGAAGGCCTATGATCTTTTGTTTTTGTCCCGCCCACTTCAAATCAAACCGTGATTGGTCAGTTTTCCCATCACTCTCCAAACCAAAGCACATAGCTTGGCCTTCCCTGGATTCATGAACTCCTAACCAATTAATGAGCCAGCTAACCGGGTTTTGATAGAGATGGACAATTCTGATTGGATAATATGTTTCAGGACAGTAACCCTTTCATTGCTGATGTGAACTTGACAGTAAACTTAACTTTAGAACATAGATTAGAGAAAATGTATTAAATGTATTGTATTAAATTAAATTAGATAGATTATATATAATAATTTAATACTTATATTTTTGGTCCAGATTTTTTTAAGGCCTTCTCTGAAGGCGTAGAAGGCCCTGAAGGTTCCCCTCTGCTATAATTCAGTTCACTTCCAGGAGTTCAAGCTTCACCAGCTCAAGATTGACTCAACCTTCCACCCTTATGAGGTTGATAGAATGGATCCAGATTGTTGGGGGCAATATGCTGACTCTGTAAACTGCTTAGAGAGTGCTGTAAAACACTATGAAGCAATATACTGTATAATCTGTGCTATTCTGTAATCCATATATTTCTCTCTTGTTTTTTTTTTCCAATTTTTATCCTCCCTTTTTTCATATATGGCTCAATATGGCAAACATACCAATACTCATTCCTCCTATTTTTCCCACAACAACCATCCTGTAAGGTGGATTGGGCTGAGAGACAGTGATTGACCCAAAGTCATCCAGCCAGGATTTTTTATGCCTAAAGCAGGAGTGAACTCAAAATCTCTTGACTTTTAGACCAACACCTGAAGCAAACTGGTTCTTGGAGAAGTCTGTCTGTCTCCATTCATGGGAATTGCTCACTGCATGGTTTCTTATATTAACTTTTGATTCACATTTTCATATTTTACTGGAGGGAAAAGTCAATAATATTTTACTTCTCACTGACCCACATAAAGATAGTGATTATTTTTTCTGAGGGTTATCATGTGAAAAAGGGGTGAGGAAAATAAGAAAAAGATTAATTTAATCTACATTAAATGTATAAATAAGTGGAAGAAGCAGAGAACAATATAACCTAGCCAATCATAAATCAATAGCTAATTAATAGCAAAATTAAAAAGGTCTAGGACTTCTGTCAGTGTTGGCAAAATAAAGATCATCTCTCCTGTCCTAAATCTGCTTAGTGTTGTGAATGCTGGCAGGTTTTTTGCCAGTGAGGCAGGGGCAGATGATTCAGCAAGCAAAATTTGCTGATAGATTTAATGTCCACTCTTGCAAATAGATATAGAATTTTTCTCTAGGAATGTAGTCTGAATAAAAGAGGGTTGATATAACTAGAAAAAAAACGTGTAGGTACACATTTGGACATATAGCAATCTTAGTTCTTGGATCACCAAGGAAGAAGTGCTTAGGATCCTTACTGGCCAACAACAGTTGGAAGCAGGTAAATCACTTCTGGCATTCATTGGAAAAATTAAAATTGGTTTCATGGTTGCTAAATGTTCATATACTAATTCATCTGACACAGGGCATAGAAAGATGCTTTAAGGACATAGGAAGATGCTTTCAGATGAGTTAAAACATGGTTCTACAGAGAACTGTATTATATAGCACAGTACAATACAGACAATATAGACTGATAAGCACCAATCACCATTCTGAATAGTTGGGCTTCTTTCCAACCCTAATTGGACACACCAGGGACTGGATCTGGGCTTTTAGCAAATTATTAATTTGCTATTGAACAACCTACTTTGTCTCAGAGCATATCCATATTTCCTGTCTGTTTCAATTTCTGGGATCAAGGAACATTTGATGTCATTGTCCATACATTCAAGCCTGCAGTAAATGCAATCTCTATTTCCCTGAACAAATCATTGTCTTCTATGGAAGAAGAGATTAACAATTCCCAGCTGTACTTTACTGCCTTATAAACCAATGTCACCATTCCAATTGTTTTCACTGATGGACTTTCACCTTTCTGAACTCACTTGTGATAGAAGAGGTAACTAGCAAATCCTTGGCAATTTTACTTTAGTTTTCAAATTATCTAAATGGCTAAGAGCAAGAAATGGAGGGAGGGAGGGAGGGAGGGAGGGAGGGAGGAAGGAAGGAAGGAAGGAAGGAAGGAAGGAAGGAAGGAAGGAAGGAAAGAAAGAAGGAAGTTGACTAATTAAATAAAACAAAACTCCAAATGGAAAAGTGAATATTTCAGGTGAATTTGTATTGTTAGCTTTGCTTCTGTCGAGTTTCAAATAAGGCATATTCACATGTTAGCAAATGTGATAACCATTACACCATTAAAGATTTTCTAGAGCAAAATTAAGGAGCCAAATATGGGGAAATGGAAGAAAGGAGTTTCATAAGATAACAACTTCATAAGATAAGATATGAAGATGTTTCATGCATGAAAAACAGATTGGATGAAAAACAGCAGAATTATACAGGATCTACCAAAAGTGTACGCAAGATATGCCTTGGGAAGCAGTTGGGTCCAAAATATTTAATTTTCATAGTAATGATACAAATTGTATAATTCTGAAGGCTACCCAAGTTTGGTCATTTAGTAGTGAGCACAAAATTTTTATTATGAAAATACTTTAAATAGTTTATACTTGGAGAGCAGATTAATTCTGTCTTACAAAAGTGATAGGATATTTCAGAAACATCTGCACTACTGTATTGATACTAAGTAGATGCACAATTTCACAATCTGAGCAAGTACACAAACACAACTGTAAGCAATACAGTTCTAGATGTCCAACATTACAATTGAGGAGAGCATTCAGATATGCCAATGTAAAAGTATTCCTATGAGAAGGGACTAATAAATGGTGACAGTCATTGGAGGACTGTTATAGAGTCTGTGAGCTAATAATAGCACTGAAATAACTGAGGGTATTTTATGGTAAAGAGATGAGGAAAGGGGAAGAGATAAGGTTACTCATGTCTCGATTACATAGTATATTAAGGAAAAAGTCATGAATAATGCACTATTTTACGTAGGCATGTACAAAGACACTTTTTTAAAAAAACTTTCTTGGATATTTTTAAGAGAAAAATGGCAAAATAGCAGGATTCTCTAAAATAAAGTCTATTGGGTTACTTAAGTGTGACAAAAGAGTATTCTAGTTGTCATGGGACAGTTTGCCATAGCTGTCCTGCCCTGGCCGGCTCACCTTGGCCAAAAAGCCACAGGTCATAACATCAACTTCAATGGCACCAAAACTCTAGCCACTATAGAAAACCCCAGCCACGGAATCATCAGAGAAGCCATAGAGATTGAAAAAAGACCTGAAAGAAGAGATGATTCCACCAGACTGTCAATCATTTGGAAGCCTGCACTCTCAAACAGAAAGATCTCCACACCACAAACCAGGCAAACACCTGGGCACAAATAGACTCCCCCTGATACCTCCAGCTCAAACAGAACCCCATCCAGGCACACAGATGAAACCCAGCTTCCTAATAGATGATAGCCATCCTTTTACTCGAAGCCAAGCTGCACTGAAAGCCTCCAACACAGGAACAGAGTGTTGCCAGCCAATCAAAGCCACAAAACAGACAGAAGAAACCAGAAATACCAGTCAAGCAAACTCCAAGACCAATAAACACAGACCAAGACTCCCAACCAATCAGGATGAAGAAAAAAGCATCCTGGGACAGCAATAGGCTAGCCTCAAATTTAAAACCAAGGGCTATGAGAGCCTGACCCACATACAAACTCAATACAGAAGCCTGATAATGGCAGATGAGATTCTCCCAATGACCTGGGATAATACCTGAAGGAAGCTGAACAGCATATATGTAAGTTGGATTTATTTGCTTATGTGGCTGGTTATAATTTTCTTTTTGGTTAATTTTTCCAGATATGTGGTTGGGTCTGTGTTTATAGGTTTGTATGTGGAGTCTTGGAGTAGGCCTGTCAATTTGTTTCGTAGTCTTTTCTGTCCATTACTACTTTGGCATTCCCTTTATCTGCTGGGAGTATGATTATGCTGTTATTATTTTTCAGGGTTTGTAGCACTTTGAATTCATCTTTGTGCAAGTTGCTTTTGGGTGGTTTGCTTGTGCATAGGATGTTTGTAACCTTGTATCTTATTCTGTCAGCTTCATCTGTATTTAATTTGGTTAGGCTGGATGGATTCTGTGGGGATTTTTTTGGGTGCTATGGCATAATTGAATCCTTTGGTTAGGACATCTGTTTCTCTTTTGGTGAGTTCTCTGTTGGAAACATTATATACTTATTGTTTCAGGTGTTGTTGTGACTTTTTGGGGGGTTTGTTGTCATGTTCTAAGAAGCAAAGTAGTAATGGACAGAAAAGACTACGAAACAAAATTAACAGACCTACTCCAAGATTCCACATACAAATCTATAAAGACAGACCCAACCACATATCTAGAAAAATCAACCAAGAAGAAAATTATAACCAGCCACATAAGCAAAGAAATCCAACAGACGATGATCCCAAGAGAAAAATCTTCCAGATGCCCCAAACTATACGGCCTCCCAAAAATACACAAAGAAGGCATACCTCTCAGACCCATAGTCAGCTCCAAAGGAGCACCATTACAAAATCTAGCTAAACACTTAGCAAAACAACTACAGCCCCATGCTGAAACCGCAGCTTCATATGTACAAAACTCATACCACTTCTAAGAAATGATCAAAGATCTACACGTGGAACAAGAAGATCTGTTTGTAAGTTTCGACGTGGTTTCACTATTCACTCAAGTACCGATAAAAGAAACTCGCAAAATCATCAAAAATAAATACCAACCAGCTAAACACCTCATGGAACAAACAGAACACTGCTTAACCAACACATATTTCAGATACAAAGGACAAAGATACAAGCAAATTGAAGGAGCCCCTATGGGATCATCACTGTCACCCGTCATTGCAAACCTGTTGATAGAAGAATTTGAATCCAGAGCCCAGGCTAAGACCACCCACAAACCCAAACTATGCTAAGATACATTGATGACACATTTGTGATTTGGCCCCATGGAAAAGAAAAGCTAAATAATTCCTAACACACCTAAACAGCACACACTCCAAAATCAAGTTCACCATGGAAATGGAAATAAACAAACAACTACCATTCCGAGATGTACTAATCTACAAAAGAACAGATGGCACACTAGGAAACACCGTATACCAGAAGAAAACACACACCAACTGCTACCTCAATGCCCAATCCCACCACCGGCCAGCACAGATAAACTCTGTGGCCAAAACACTAATTACCAGAACCAAACGCCTGGCACACAAGACACATATAAAGACGGAACTATACACCCTGACTAAAGTACTGACAGGCAACGGCTTTCACAAAAACAATATCACTAGCTTGATCCACAAAAACACACTAAGACATAATAGAGACCTAGAAGATCAACAGACCTATGGAACAGCTGTCCTGCCCTACAAAAGAGGTACTACAGACAAAATCAGTAAAATACTACACAGGCATCACATCAAGACTGCCTTCAAAACAGACAAAAAAATAGCAGCAATTCTTAGAAACCCCAAAGACAAAACTGACCTAGAAGACCAAGGCACATACAAAGTTCCCTGTGCATCATGCCCGGCCACATACATTGGACAGACCAATAGAAGAATAAGTACCCGCCTAGATGAACACAAAAATGCAGTAAAAAAGCTGGAACACACCTCCTCATTAGTCCAACATATGAAAACCACAGGTCACAACATCAACTTCAATGGCACTAAAACCCCAGCCACAGAATCATCAGAGAAGCCATAGAGATTGAAAAAAGACCTGAAAGCATGAATAGAAGAGATGATTCCAGCAGACTGTCAATCATTTGGAAGCCTGCACTCTCAAATAGAAAGATCTCCACACCACAAACCAGGCAAACACCTGAACACAAACAGACTCCCTCTGATACCTCCAACTCGAATACCCCCCCACCAGGCACCCAGGTGAAACCTGGCTTCCTAATGGATAGCAGCCGTCCTTTCACATGAAGCCAAGCTGCACTGACAGCCTCCAACAAAGGAACAGAGTGTTGCCAGCCAATCAAAGCCACAAAACAGACAGAAGAAACCAGAAACACCAATCAAACAAACTCCAAGTCCAATAAACACAGACCAAGACTCCCAACCAATCAGGATATAGAAAAAACCATCCTGGCACAGCAGTAGGCTAGCCTCAAATTTAAAACTAACGGCTGTGATAGCCTGACCCACATACAAACTCAATACAGAAGCCTGATGATGGCAGATGAGATTTTGCTGAAACGTTGCTACAACTTTAAAATCACTAAAATGACGTGGGATAATACCCGAAGGAAGCTGAACAGCACACATGTAAAGCCCATGTCCCACTGCCCAACGGATGCAAAAAGGACACAGCGGATGAGCAAAATGTTCCATCCATTGCTATCCGCTCTCAAAAGGGGCAAAAATTTGCATAACCAGAGCGGATAACACGGACATGGGGAGGACGCAGGGCAGAAGCAAAGTGGATACGGAACAGAAGCCCAGCAGATAGAAGCGGATGGGAGCGGATGGGGCAACCGCAGGGATTCCGGGGGCCCTCAGTGAAGCGGACGTGGAACGGATACAGCGGATGCAGAACGGACGCCGAACGGATGAAGCGGATGCACAGTGGATGCACAGCGGATGCACAGCTGATGCACAGCGGATGCACAGCGGAAGCCTAATGGATGCCTGCCATTAATTGCGCATGCGGGGAGGATGCATTGCGTCAGCCCCGCGGATATAACGGAAGCAGCTCAGAAGCAGGTTGCCATTTAGAGGAAAGACCTGCTCCTGGACGGATTGGCTGCCTTGCCTGCCCTGCCTGCATTTCTGCCTGCCAGCCTTGCTGCCAGCCTTGCTACCAGCCTTGCTGCCAGCCTTGCTACCAGCCGGTCTGCCAGCCTCCCTGCCAGCCTTGCTGCTACCCTCTCTCCCAGCCTTGCTTCCAGCCTGCCTGCAAGCCTTGCTGCCAGTCAGTCTGCCTGCCAGCCTTGCTGACTGCCTTCCTGCCAGCCTTGGTTCATGTCTGCCTGCCAGCCTTGGTGCCTGCCTGCCTGCCAGCCTT
>BLBF01000052.1:21468295-21493066 GCA_015471245.1 Laticauda colubrina
TCAAGCTCACTGACCGGGAGACCTACGTCATGGCCAGGTGCAGCTTCCTGGAGGGTGAGACCCGCCACTGAGGAGCAGCCTTCCTGTCAACCCTCTCCTCAGACAGCCCACAGACAGCCACTCCTCTTCCAGCCAGGAGACAGCTACAGTGTCCAGGCAGGTGTCTTTGGAGGGCCCCATGACAGAGACCCCCCTGACAGCTGCACTCCCCATGCCAGAGGACATAGAGGATCCCCTGTCTCAGATGGAGTAAGAAGAAGCAGCCACCAGAGACCAACCCACACCCACACCCAGCTCCACCTCCACAGAAAGCAGGCAGAGAGGCAGACCGGAGGGACAGAGCCACACTGTCCTCTTGGAGATCAGGGACACAATCAAAGTCAGCACAGATCTCCTCTCCCAGCTGGTCCACTTCGACATACCATCCTCCAACCGCAAGCCCTTCATCAGGCACGTGAGCCAGACCCTCATGGACATGCCCGAGGCCCAGTACCAGGCGATGAAGGAGAGGATCACAGCTCTTCTGCACCACCCTCCAGGCCCAGCTGAGGTCTGCTCCTCCACCTCAGCCGATGTCATAGCCCTTCCACGGATTTCAGCATCCCCTCACCTACCAAGCGTACCACTACCAGGACTTCCCACAGCAGAGGCAGCCCTTCCCAGTCCAGACCCAGGTTCCTCGGATGCCACAGATGCCTCACCTGACCCAGCTGCAGACCAGACAGCCCCACTACACTCCTCCTTTCTCCACCCCACAGCCAAGCCCTTCCTCAGAACATCTGTCATCAGTCTAGGACCTTACATCCCAGGTACTTGAGGAAGGGCCTCTCAACCTCATGGGACTGAGTAAGCTCTCTGAGAGCTTCCTGAGCACACCATCTCCTGTTGTACTCTCGGGGCCAGGCACCCCAATGGTGCCTCAGAGCAGCACTCCAGCAACAGTGACCTCCACAGTCCCTGGCCCCTTGACATCTGAGACCATGGGCACGCCTCAGAGTGACTGAGAAGAGTGCCAAAGACTGAGTTGTTACCTGTTCACTTTATCTTTGCTTAAGACACTTTACTTGGGTCATTTTGCTTTTTTATAATGTCATACAGTTTTTTATTAATAAAGGTTATGTTTGCTTCACACACTTGGTTCATTTTTTTTACTTAATAAAGTGTTGGGGAAAACTTTGAAAAAAGGGTTAAGCCTTTGCATACTTCTGGGATTGGTAAGGATAGCTGTGGGATGGATAGCTGTGGGATGGGTAAGGATAGCTGTGGGATAGATAAAGCTCCAGTGCAAGCATAATGGGACTGTATGGTCCACCCTCCCAGCTGCCACACATATGGCCCTTTATTATCAATAACAATTTAATCATTGATCAAGACATTTCAACATGAACAAAACTCTTTATTAATGCTCTATTCATTGTAAGGCCCACCCAACATACATGGCACAATCTCATCAGTGTGATGAGACAGGCTGAAGGAAGCATCCATTAAGCATCTACCATCCAGTTTTCCCACTCCACTGCTCCAGCTGGGGAGTTGCACCAGTGTTTCAGGAGGTTGCGCTGCTTCTTCCCTTCACGTGAAACTCTGTTGGGGCCTTGCACATTCACAGTGTCTATCAGGTTTTGTCCTTGCCTCCATTCACCAGGCTCCATGTCCCCATTGCCTTGTTGGTGGTCCACAAGCCTGTTCTGCAACACTGGGTACCGGGTGCACATGAGATTGTGCAGGATGCAGCAAGCTTCCACGATGCTCCTCACAATCCCTGGGTGATGCTGCATGGTGGTGAGAAGTACCTGGAACCTGTTGGCCAGGATGCCAAAGGTGTTCTCCACTACCTGTCTTGCCCTGGACAGCCTGTAGTTGAAGATCCTCTCTTCATGGGTGAGGTATCTGGAAGTGTAGGGCTTCATGAGGTAGGTTCTGAGGGAGAAGGCGTCATCACCCACGATGAAGTAGGGCACATCTTGTGTGTCATTGGGTAGGGGGTCTGGATCTGGGAAACCCATGATGAGGTTGCATTTCAGCCCATCCTTTTTTTTTTTTTTGAAATTTTTTTTATTAATTTTTTAACAAACAAACATATACTAACAAAACACAAAACATAGAAAACATAAAATATCTTTTTGGACGGCAGTTTGATCCCGAGTTACATCTTTTTGTACAGACATAAATTCAAGTTCATGCTTACTTTTATATAGCAATTCCATTTCTTATTTACTATTTTACATTTTCTATATAGCTTCTCCCCTCTTTTCACTCTCTTAATTCTATTATATTTATTTCATCTCAATTTAAATCATTATACTTATATCTTTTGTCTGTCCTGTTTCAGCTGTCTATTATTTTTTCTCATTAACACAAAATTTCTTCTGTAATGACTGATTGGAGTATAATGCCTTGTCATACTTATCCTTCCCCTAATTTTAAAGCTTAACATAACACATAATTTTCATTCGGATTCTGCGTAATACATTCTAAAAATAAACTCAATATTTTAAAACAGAAAGAAAAAAGTTTTTTTTTTGATATATAATATAATTAAAACAACAATCCATAGCAATTGAAATTATATCATTAAAATTAATATTCATTTAAGTCTTAAACATTTTACACAATCCTTTCTAAATAAATATCATACTTCTATGGGAACACTTATAGATTTTGCTTAGTTAGTTTCTTTAATTCAATTCTCTCATATTTAATTTCATTTATTTTATTTAAAAAAAATTTTTTCGCTAAGTTACATTAAATATTTTGTCACATTTTATAATCATATATTATTCCAATTTTCTAACATTATTTCAAATACAGATACAACAACACAATCTTATGTACCTTTGCAGAATCTCTTTTTCAGTTATATGTTTACCCATTATCTCTAAATAAAATCTGTTTCTTTACATCTAGTTTCAAACCTTTGTAGCTTCTCTTCCCTTCTTTCCTCCCTTGTTTCTCCCCTCTACCCTTTTTACCCCCTTGTCTCTTAATCTCCACCCTCTTGTGTATTCCTCTTTTCTGTTGCTTTCTGATATTGTGTCCACTTTTCACCTTGTTTTTCCCTTTTTTGGTTGTTTTTTTAAGTCTTAAATTCTCCATTCTCTTTCTCCTCTTTCCCCTTTCTTCCCCAAATAAAGTTGCTTGTTCATTAAGGATGGTTTCTTCTTCATCCCAATCTTCTTGTTCTTGTAGTTTCTCATATGTAGAAATTGCCATTTCTAAAAAATGAAAAATAGAGCCAAAAGAATCCTTCCCTTCTTGTTTCTCTTGATTATATTTTATAAATTCCATTTTCAGTTCATCCATAAGTAATGCCATTGTAAAAAAAAAAAAAAAAATTAAACGACCCAAATGATTTTAATCATTCAAATAAGAATTTCCAAAAGTCCCAAAGTCACCAAGCAATCCAAATACACACAGTCTATTTCATTTAACACTTTCTTCTTTTTCTCACTTTTTTTTTCATTTTAATGCTTCAAAAAACTTCAAATTCTTTTTGACCTTCAATCCATCTGATAGAGTAGTCAATTATGATCCAAAATCGAAAAATCTAATAATAAAAAGGCCCAAAAAACCAAAGAAGAAAAAGGATCAAATAAAAAGCAAAAATAAAAATATTACTAAAATTGAAATATACAAAAAGGCTGGCGAGTAGAGGTTTCACAAGTATATATATATATATATATATATATATATATATATATATATATATATATATATATACTGCACACTGCACTTTATTTATTTATCCAAGGCTCTTATTATGACTCTCTTCTCCAGCAGCTTCAAAGCCAAGCCTCAAGTGTTGAAATATTGATAAGAGTCCAGGAAAACACCTGTAATAATATTTTTCTGTGCTCTCCCTCCATCTTATCACATTAAAATGTCCTTGAGAAGGAGTGTTTATACATTTCTCCCCAATTCAAATAAAATACTTTCAAGCCTCTAGTTGGCAGTGTTGCAAGGTCTCTTAATACTTTTTCCCCCCTCAGCCAGAAAAAAGAGTAATGTATACAAAACTCAGAAGAAACAAAGGGGGCCTCTATCCTAAAGAAAATTAAAAAATCAAAAGAAGCATAAAAATATATATAAGAAAAAATTCAATCTGGTTACCTACAAAGTCACATTAAAGTCCTCAGAAAAGAGAAAAAAAAATAGTAAGGAAAGAATCCAAGCCTCAATTTGACATCACTTAAAAAACGCCACTCAACCAGATTCCAGTCAAACAAAAATAAAGCCACAGGTTTCTTCTTTGTTCAGGATATCCTTTCAGGTCTCAGCCAATTTGCAATACAAAAGAAGTTTCTCACCCAGCCGACACACCCTCTCTCCAGCCACTTTCTTTTCGGAGCTGTCCCAACTTCAGCAGCTTTGGAGGCTGCCTTTCCACCACCAGCAAAAGGGCTTCTCCCGGATCAAACCAGAGATTTGCGATATCTCTGGGATCCTGGGACTGTGCCCTTCACAATCCCCGTCTCTACGGGATGGTTTAGGTCCATTAGGACCGACCAGGGGTGAAAATATCAACTGAGATCTCAGAGCCCCGAGATCTCAGCTGTAGCACCGAGACGAAGCTCCGCCTTCTCCCCCATTTCAGCCCATCCTTGAGGTCACTGGCATTGTATATCTGGGCATCTGAAGCTGACCCATTGCCTGAAGCATCGATGTAAATAAACTTGTAGTCAGCATCAACCATGGCAAAGAGGATGATACTGAAGAAGCCCCTGTAGTTGAAATAAGTAGACCCTGAGTTGACTGGAGCTTTGAATGCCACGTGCTTCCCATCTATGGCTCCAACAGTGTGGGGAAAGTTCCACCTCTGATACCACTGCTCTGCAACTTTCCTCCAGCCTTCTTCAGTGGTGAGGCACTGGAGGAGCTCCTCCTTGTATTCTTCGATGATGGCCTGCACCACTTCTCTGACCACAATGCTGATGGTATTGTGTGGCACCCTCCACGCATACTGCATGTTTCTGTACATGGTCCCAGAGGCCAGATGGCGTAAAGTCAGTGCCACCTTCAGTCCAGGGTCCAGGCTGGGACAGAATTTGGTGTTTGCCTTGGTCAACCTGGGTCTCAGACGCTCCACAACTTCGTCAAACATGGCTGGTGGCATCCTCATGAAGTGCTGGAATGCACGAGGGTCTTAATTTCTCAGCTCCACCATCAGCTTGTCATAGAGTCCAAACTCCACTCTTCTCCCGATCCATCTTCAGACCCAGACAGCTCTTGGACGTCTCCTTCTCCTTGCGTAGAAAAGGTGAAACAGTCTGAAGAGGGCTTGGGTCTGGTGTTGAATGATGACAGCTACCAAAAGGAGTGTGTGATGATCCATGGTGGAGATCAATGGATGATGTGGAAGAGCAAGGGCTATGCTGAAGAGGTCTGTACACCAGGGCTGCTAGACTGATTTCCTCCCCCTTTTTATAGGAAATGTCAGTTTTCCACTAGGTGTCCTTCCACATGGCTAGAGGATGCCGAGACGATACATCGGACGTGTAACGGATGACAACGGACATAGAACGTTTGTTGGCTGTATGTGTCGCGGATGTAGATTGTATGCGGCGGAAAGTTCATCCGCTCAAAAAGTTTTGTGCAGCTCAAAACTTTTTGAGCGGATGAAATAGCAGTAGACGGATGTTTGACGGATAGAGTGTATGAAAGACGTACGCAGTGAGTACACAACGGATGCATCGCATTTTCAAACGAATGGCAAGCTTTTTTTATCCATTTTACATCCTGTTTGCATCCGTTAGTGCAGTGTGACATGGGCTTTAGCAATGCTGGAAGACCTCATCTCCCTGTCCCTGCACTAATGTATAACTATACCTTAACTTTGGTTATTTGCAGTCTATTCCTGCCCCTACTTTCCTTTCCAATATTTTGTTAGTAGGTTAAACTTTGGATTCCTTAAATCAGAGACCTGTATTTTTATGTTTTAAAAAGATCATGTATATTAATGAAGCTACATAAATGATAAAAAATGATGGTAGTTTATCAAAACCTATTCACAAGAGTATTGGACTATCTGGAAATCTTTATTATTCTTATCAAAATTTCTTTTCTTCTATCTGTACAGCAGAAAAGAAAGTGGAAAGGTAAAAAAAATATCAATAGCCATGGTAATGAAGTTAATGCACAGAAAGGTTTTTATAAGCATAACTCACCAATCTGTGTCAATCTTCCTGATTCAACCAATTTGAAAAGATCCCTTGATAATGTTTGCCAAATCAGCTCCTCATGAGTGAACTCCTTGGCAAAGCCTCATTGTTTCTGAATCGACTTGTAATGTGTTTAATGAATTTTTTGTAAGTCGTGCTGTGTGGGCATTCCTCCACCCACCTTCCTCAGGGTGAATGTTATTACTTGTGATTACAGTCATGTGAATAATTCACCAAAATGGTTTATTCAACAAATTGAATCTCTCTTTTGGTTTGTGCAGTGTCTGTAAACAAAACTAAATTATTTGCAAATTTAATCACTGAATAATTCTTTGTCTGCAGTCTACGGACTGCTGTCTGGTTTCATCGTTTCATATGTAACTAGAATTTTCTTTTTTTCTTTTTGAAATGAATATTCAACATTAATGCTTAAAAATAACTTTTAGAAGAGGATGCCATTGTGTGCGTCTGGTGAACCTCACAAGAACATAGAAAGTAACCTTATACAAATCAGAAAACTGATCTATATAACAGCACAGTCAATACAATATAGCAGTGATTCTCCAGAATTTCAGTTAGGTATTTTTCCAGAGTTGAATTTGAGAACTATATGTGTTCTACCTCTGAAAGCTATATATAGTCTCTCAAAATCTAGTAATATTCCACTGGTGGAGTACTCCAATCTGCTAAACCTAAATGGTTTCAAATTGTGGTTTTAGGTAATTTCAATACAGGCTATGACTCTCATAAACAATCCAGTATCCAAATTAACAATAACCATTGTTATAGTCAGAGTGCTTTCTCTGTTACAAAAATGTTATAAGTCTATTATAACTTGTGCTATTAAGTAGGTGAGAAGCTTATTAACTTAATGAAAATGAAATGAAATCAAATTTAGTTTTTTGCCCTGATCTTGCCTACTTCTTTCTTCTCACACTTCATTACTTTTTAGAGGACAGCCTATGATATGTCAACTGTTGATCCTGATCGTACTAGTCTATTTTTGTCCAGGCTAATATTCCAACTAGTCTGTCCATGTGTGCACTACTTTGGTGTAGTGGGTTAAGGCATCAGACTAAAAAATAAGGAGACCATTAGTTTTTTCTTAGGCAGAATGACTTGGAGTGAGTCACTTTCTCTCAAACTTAGGAGCAGGAATGGCAAACCACTTCTGAAATTTTGCCAAACATTGTGCAGGGACCAATCCTGACAGTCAACAGGGATCAAGAATGACCCAAAGACACTATTTATATATTATAATGCCCTACCTCATGATCACTAATAGTAGAACATACTACTTTGTTTCCTGTAGGTATTACCTTTACAATAGGGAGAGTACATGTAAAAGCATTTCCTATTGTGTTATCTGTTTATTGATGTAATAAGGAGAGTTCCTGTTTAGTTATCAGCAGAGGCAATCTTGAAGCCTACGTAGGTAACCAATAAGCCTTTACATAAGTCAGGTCCAATTTAGACAATTCAGTAATTTCCAAAAGGCTAAGTAAATGTCATTGAGTGCATTGTTTTGCGTTTAATTGCATTGTTGGTGACATATTTTTACCCTCACAGTTGCCAAGGCTGCTTGCCCCTCCCCTTTCTATAGTTTTAAATTGCACTAGGAAAAAAAAATCAATAGAACAAGATTCTTCTTTGCAACAATGAGTTTAAGCCGCTTTGTTTCCCACTGAATCACCTGTAACGAGAACAATTCTAGGGAAAATGTTGCTACTAAAGTGATAATTACATGAAGATTGCTCACCTAACAGCAGTGAATATAAACCAGAGGCCTTCTTTATCCACTCTGAGTTCTTCCACAATCAATAGGTGCATGGTTCCAGCTTCAAGGGTATATACACATTGTTTATCAAGGTAGCACAAGACAGGAAAAGAAAAGAGAAACTGCATTTCCCAGTTTTCAACATAGCCATAAATTCCTATATTGGTGGTTCCATGTCAGCAGTTTTTATTTTACATAGTGAGTAACATCATCCCAATATCTTGGGATATCTTTTTGTACAAGTTTCAGTGCAACTATTTATTTTAAAAGCACCCATTTTGTCTCTTCCTGCTCCAAATTCCAATGATTAACACCAGTCAAACATGGATTATTTATTATCCCCAAGCAAACCTATTTCTCAGTTTTCTGATAAAGATATTTGCATTTGGAGGAACATAACAATTTTAAAAAATGATAGCTAAGTTATTCCACTTGAAATCTACTGAATCACACACTTTGACAGACTTCTGCCTAAAAAGGTTGCCTTCACTTGTAACAAGGAATTAATTTAGATGAGACTCCAAATCTTTTAGAGTTGGCATCAAAATGTCAATCTGGTGAATAATGAAATAAATGACAAGGTAAAACCTCTGAAAAATTTGAAAGCAATTCCAAAACAACTCAGAAAACATCTCTAAGAAGCTTTTATAATAATTTCTAATATAATAATTTCATATTCTACAATTCCACCTAAAATGAGTTTTGACATGAATTTTGAGGTTCTTCCTTAGGAAAAAATATCAAAGGAATAAGAGACTAAAGGCTTTTGATAAAGCTGGAAAATGGTATTTAAAGGTTTGTGTCTTTCAGAATCCACAAGTTTGTATGATTTCTTTATTGTGTTAGCAGTAGATGATAGGGATGATTACAGTCACAAGATTCTCCCATTTTTCTATTATGCTACAACAGAGAGATTGCATGACAGAAGTTATTGAATTTCATACTGATAGAAGAAATAAAACAGAAGTTCCAGATAAAAGAACAAATACATGTGTTTCCCTTCCAAAGAAGATTTGATAACACATTTGTTTAAACTGAAATTTCTGTCAAATATTTTGCAGTGAATGGAAGATTTTCTATAAAATATATTAATACCTTCCTTTATTGTTCTTTGCCTCTGAGTACAACAAATTAAAACATGTAAGTCACTGATATTCTTAATTCATAATTTAATCACGAGGTCATAGCTTTTGACTCAAAAGAAGATGATATCTTGATCAAATGTACAACTTTATTTCTGTAATCAAAATCTGCAAGGCATATGAATGAAACTGAACTATGCTTTCCAATGGTCTTATCAAATTACTTAACTACCAACATCCTTTCACCTGCATTTAAAGAACCCTTTTACAGTTTTAATAACTTATTTTATAAATAACAGGTTTCCTTTGTTGTTGTATATATATTTGCATAGACCTCAGTGCTTGTCATTTAGAGTCAGCCTGCTATCACACCTTTACAGTATATGGTGACATTCTCAATTTATGTGCAGTGTAACTACTGCTTATTACCGTGGACAGTTTCTGAGCACAAATCAGGTTAAGAAAATGATACTGATAAAAGAACTATTATTTTTATGTATACCTGTATTTATTAATTCAAATCACTCCTGTCAGGCTTATAACCTTCATCATATTATGTTTTTTTTCTACTGGATAACATTTACTGAACTCTAAACTTGTCATTCTCAGAATTCCATTTCCTTGTCACAGTGATGAAACATGAAGGCAAAATATTTTTTCTTCTTCAATTTTTTAAGAGAGAGAAGCTTCCATTAAAATCTCCCACATCATGCTTGTCTTGTTATTTATCCTGGCTAGTTTCCAGTCAAGGCTGTCAAAATGAAGCAAAATAACTGAAAGAAAAGAAAAAGAGATAAATCCAAAGACAAAAATGCAATGAGGGATCTCTGAATTGTATGCAGAGAAAAAAACACAAAGTTTGAAAAGGAATTGATCTCCACCTAATATGCCCATTTATGAAGAGAAGGTAATTCTCTCATAGATTTATTTGAGAGCCAGTTTGGTCGAGTGGTTAAGGCACCAGGCTAGAAAGTAGGACACCTTGACTTCATGTCCCACTTTAGACATGAAAGGCAGCTGGGTGACCTTGGGCCAGTCACTCTCTCACCACATTTCACACACCACATTTCACAGGCTTGTTGTTGTGGAGAAAATAGGGAAATGAAATTGTGTAGGATATGTTCGCTGTCTTTAATTTTTTTTCTTTTAATAATCCCATAATCCCTTGCATTAGGGTGGAACTGGGGCAACTGAATTGAGCTGAGTGTTTACTGGCTGGATGCCTTTCCTGGCACCAATGTGGAGTTCACAGCAGATATATTCTCATTGTGCCCAGAAAGAAAAATATCGGCCTCTACCTGGATCAAACTCACAGCCTCCTGATTGTGAGGTGAGAGATCTACCTCTAGGCCATTGCAACACTGTTCATGGTCTTGAATGATTTGAAATCATAAAGGTGGAATATAAGCAAGATAAATAAGAATAAATTTTGTGATTTCACAAATGATAAAGACAAATACATACAGTATTCTAAAGTGAAGTTGGCAACATAGGGCTTGAACATATCAATGCTCTAAATATCTCCCTTAGCATCTGATAAGGTCTATCATTTTTCTTCACTGGCTTTGCCCATGTCTCTTGGATGTATACTCAGCATGATGTTGAAAGGACAGATGCAGCTCTTGATCTTGAAAGATTTGTGAATGAATTTCTGCAGGCTAAAGATACACAAGCATGGACAGAGCCTGGTGAAGAGTTGCATTATCACAATGTAAGAATGTGATGGAGCCAAAGACCATTTCATTTGGGGAACATATCAAATTCTCAAATTTCTGTCCTTCTAAAATCCATAAATAAAATGCTGGACACAAACCAGATACAGATAGTAAAAAAATATATAAGGATTATTGAATAAATATTGCAGAACAGATTGGTAGCCTAAAGATGAAAATGCTCACCTGTCACTCAGGAGGTTAAGAGTTCAATACTAGGCAGCAACAGATGCCTTGAAGCAAAGGATTAAAGGATGATAAAAAGAAAAAAAAGGAATAAATATTGCAAATAGAAAAGGAATAAATATTGCAATGAGAAAAGATTGAAAAATAAAAAGGCCAATATGGATCCGGAAGAAAGGAAACAAAATAATTTGACAACTTTTATGTAAGACTGCATTTTGAAAATTTTGAATTTAACTTTTCTTTTATATAGTCTGATACTTTTTTTTCTTTTTGAGATTCTGTCCTGTACCTGCTCAAAGAAAACATCTGAAATGGTTTATGGCAAGATTGCCTTAGGCTATTTTATCTTAGTGTTCAAAATGGCCTCTGGATAAATTAGAGTAAAACTGTAGGGATTTAGTATAGAAGTTGCTATGAATAACAGAAGTACTATTCAGAGACTTTGCAGCCCCTATGAAAGCTACATGGTGTTTTGTTTTTTTTCCCCTTTCCAGTGTTTTATAATGAGAGCTGAATGGAATACTAAGGAATTTACTGCTTAAATTCTTCCAGAAAATTACATCAGGATGGTTTGCAAAATACAAACCAATATTTGCATTTCTTCCCAACATTTTATCCAATGCTGTGGACATTTTCATGAGGAATAATTCAAGTTGCACATTACTAAACTTGAGATTCATCATCATCATCAATGGAAGTCTGAAATAACTGAAATGACTGAAATTCCATTTGCAAAATAAATGGATTGTTTCAAATGAATGATTTTTACATTCCTCTGTGAACATTTTAACATGATAATTCACATTTAAGTATAATGTTTAGTTTTTCTTAAAATAATTTTTACTTTGATTTTTTTTTTTAGATAAAAGCTAAGTGGAATCTTTTGGGAAGTTTTCAGCTCAATCAAGAAAAATGAATCAAATAAGAATTCACCAAATAATATTTTTTAACCAAAACCTCATCCATTACATCTTACTGCATTCATGATAAAAATACTGATGAGGCAGAAAAGTTCCTGGACTGGAATTAGATAAACATATTTGCCAGTTGAATTGACTTTTCTTTCATGCTTTGAAATATAAATAGGCAAATTCTTTTTTATTCAGCTCTTCATTTCACTTTATTCTTCTAAAATGGAGAAAGTGTTCATCCTAATTTCTGAGATTATTCTATAGAAAGTCTTCCTCCCTCCCCAGAATAAAATATTATTTATTCTTAAAATGAAAAAGAGGCAGAATAAAATATTTCCAGTGAAGGAGAAGAGGAGACATCTTCTTAAAGGCAGAAAGCAGTCCCAGTCTTCCTGCTACAGGAAAACACCTCAAGCAAAAACCTGAGGGGTTTGTCTTTAGGAATGGAGATTTTATATCCATTCAGAAAGACTGAACCGCTCTATTCATAAGCAAAGAGTCTCCAAATAAATAACACAATAGGCTAGGAACCAAAGCTGATAAAATTAGCTCAGGCAAACAAAACACCTAGGATTTTCATTTTTCCTTTTGCCTGTAGAGCCAGCCATGATCCCACATGACCCCATAGGAATCTAGCAACAGCCATTAAAATATTGAAGGACATATTCTTGCACAGGAACAGACATCTCAATCACAAAGCCCCAAAGAATGTATCAAAGGCCACCTACTCTCAACCCCATTTTTTTCAGCTGCCACAGAAACATGCTGTTGTTAAGTTTCTGGCAACCAAGTAAATGGAGACCTTCTTTCCTTCAGCCTGCCTCCATTTTATTTCAACATTTTTTTCCTGGCTTGGACCTGGACCTGATTTTTATTCCCACAGTTCCAAAATGCAATAGAGCCAAAACAGTATAATATCAAATATATTTCCTTCTAGGCCATGGGATGATTTAATATGATGAAGCCAAGAGAACCATAGGGCAGAAGTAATCTTCTCTAAGCTAAATTTGTCAAAGAAATTCATCTTTAATTTACCTTAATGTGCAGTTCTTTAGTCCCTGGGTCAGCAAAATGCCACACAGATGTTATATAAAACAGCAATTAGATTGAAAGTGTTGTCTAACTCAATTTTGCAGTTTTTCTATTAAGTATCAACTGCCGTTTGACTGGCTTGGAGTACAGAAAAAATATCTATATTTGAAACATTAAAAAAATATCTGTAGAATTTGCATCCTGGAATTTGCATACTTCATCCTGTTTCAGTATCTACTGATCACATTAGGAAATTCTGACAATCATTTGGTTCAACAAATATTTCTTAATGTCACATATCATGTCTGAACATATTTAAGAGCTAAGACTAATGCAAAGATGTTGCATTTTTTAATATTCACCCAACAGATTGTTGAAACTATAAAAATCACAATGAAGTAAAATATGACCCTATATTATAATTAGAACTTCCCAATTCTGCTTACTATATAATAATTTTTCATATTTCTCAAACAAGGCAATTTCTTAATTTGCTGTGTTTACAAATGCCTGGCTGAAAAGGAATGTTTTCATGTCATATAAAAGATCAGCCAGACTGCTGATAGGAAAAAAGTTCCATTGCTGATTGTAAGATAACTTACTATGTTCCATTCCCAAATAAATAATATGGCAGATTTGAAAGAGAGTCTTGCATGTAGGAGCTCTTTTTGCAGTTGATACCTTATTCTCTGTAGTGGCAATTCAGTGGATGGATCATTGGAGGAAGAGTATTGCATAACCATCCATAAACTGGAATAGATGGGCAATCCAAATCAAATCAGATTTGCCATCTCTTATTAGCTCTTAGATGGATGGATGGATGGATGGATGGATGAGACAGAGACTAGAAAACCCAGGAAATGAGTTGAGAACAATACAATATTCAGATCAATTGAGAAATAGATTTTGTTCAAAATTTGTAAAATATGTGACTGCCCAAGACAAGTACTTCCTATCATTCTGCTGGTATGGCCTTTCAAATACATATACAGTCCTAGGTCTGGCCTGATGATGAGAAGGAGAATGATGATAAGTCAGTGTCAGCTTTTTGCAACCTTATAAGTAGATTTTCTCCAGGGTGATGTATTTCAATCCTATCCTTCAGGTCTTCCAACAGTTCATCCATGAGCACTATAATTCAGTCCAGCCACTATTCTACTAGTTGTTATTTTTTTTCTCTTCCCTTTCACCTTTTCTTGAAACTCAGAAAGCAAGGTTCTCAAAAACATATGTTTCAAAAATATAACCATTCGAGCCTGGTCTTTTGTGTCTCAAGTGAAAATTCTGGATTTATTTGTTCTGTGAGCCATAGTTTGTTTTCTAGGTTGTTCACAGCATCTTGGGAGTCTTCTTCAACAACTAAGTTCAAAAATTCAAAATCAGACTTGCAAGATTCTGTTGTTATGGCCAACTTCAATAAAAACAATTTTAGCTTACCCATTTCCTGGTCTGACATCAATCTTGGAAATTTGGTTGTTCTGTGTCTCCTCCTCTTTTGTGTAGTTCAGTGAATTAAGGAGGTGTCTATCTGATCCATTTCTGTATATTATCTGATTGTGGAATTGAAAAAAAATGCTTCCTCCACTTTTGCTTAGACAAAAGATTCTAACAAAATGTGTCAATGTCATCTTCCACATACCCTAAATTTCTGACTTGATAATAATCAGGAATAGTAAAATACTTGGATATTAACATGACTATTATACAGAATTGCAATATACCTCTTCCATCTTTGTTTGATCTTTGAATCAGTTACTCACTGTCCATTTTGGCATTACTTAGCATATCAATTCAGAACCTCTGAGTTCAGAGATCTTTTGGAATACTATATAATTTTCCATGTTTGTTTCCCTCTTCAATAGCTTTACATATATAACTTCTTTTCTTGTCTTTTTAAATAAATCTCTAGAATTGTTTGTTAAGTTTCTTTTCGAGAACTTTGCTCTTTTTCACTTTGGTTTCTCTTCTTTTTTAGACACACACAATATCAGAAAGCACTTGTATCTCCTCAGCTCTTTTTCAGGAGCATGTTAAGAACCTTCTGACCTGAGGAGTTCATCATTTTGCACTAAGTTGCCAGGCATTTTATCTTGTTATCCATGTGGTTTTCATGGCAAAGTACATGAATGGTTGCCATGGCTTTTTTTTCTCCATTGTGCAAAACTAGGCCTTTGCCACTGACACCAAAGTCATATTGTATTCTGCCCACAGCAACTTTCTATAGCATATGTCTACTATTGACCTCACCCCTTTCCTAAGAGGTCTGTAGGAGGCATGCATAAGCGCACCAACATGCCTATCCTGTCCTGTCCTATTGTTTGTTTTATTTTTCTTATATGTACCCATTTCATGTATTCATAACTACGTATATACCTATACCTATTATCTTGTGAGTGATTGACAAATCAAAATAAATAAATAAAAATAAATAATTACCCAATAGCAGTGTCTGTTTAGTTAAACTGAACATCTGGGATACTTTTCACATCTTCAGTACATATATATAGATCTCAGTTATGAGGTAATGAAAATCTGAAAAAAAAAAAGCTCAGAGAATGTAACACTTCATGGGGACTAATATGCGTGCTCCTTTATTCTCTGTATGTATAATGTATGTGTGTACCTGTGTAAGTATGCAGGTGCCTGTGGTGCATATGAGAGAGGAGGGAGGGAAGGAGAGAGCTCTATATTGCCACAATAAGTCTTAGTATTTATGTCCCAGATGCCTTCCTGGTCCTTAATGGATAAATGTGAAGGGTTTTTTTTTAAATAAAAAAAATACTGAGATAATTCTTATTGCATTTCTTTTGCTTTGAACATAAAAAACTTAGCATCACTATCATTTATTTGATTCAGTTTTAATTAGGAAAATTTTGCATCATTAGTATGACTTAAAATTATATCTGTAGTTATTCTATAACAAGATGCTGAAAGTTCTAGCTTTTGTTCTATAATCAGAATATCCTGACTTAGATATTTTGGTCTTTTTCAACAAACATATAATTAGCTGAATGAAATTTCAGGAAGAATGGGATAAAAATATAGACTGTTCATTAATATTCTATTATTAACCCACTCTTCAGCAAGTATTGTATTCCAAACTCTATTGTAATCACTACTGTATTTGTGCAAAGATTAACTTTTGCAATTAAAAAGACATTATCAAGAATTTCAGTTGGTTTCTATATCGCATGGTCCAAATGTAGGAAAAGAAAATGTAATCCAAAAATAAGACTTCTTCTCTTCATTAATTTCTTGTCCTGAGTTCATCTGTATGTAAAAATAAAAAATAGACCTAGAGAAGTTGAATACATCTGGAGAAGTCTGATTTAGTTATTACTGAAGAATGACATATTGAAGAGAGTTGATTTATCTATGTATTATGCCACTTCAATCCGAAAAGATGCTGATAGATCACCAAGGGAACAGATATTTTCTTAAAATGGCATTTAAAGGAAGTTCTGTTCTAAGATGGTTCATAATTCATTAAAGCCTCAAACAACTAAATTGAATATACTACTAACCAAGGAACTTTTGCTATGACACACACTTTAAAAAGGCAATATAGTTAATAAATTCTCCTTCTGTAATCATTTCCTTTCATTCTGTTGAACTTTTTTGTTGTTGTTCTTGTTTCCGTCATAAGATTAGATCATTTTGAATATTTCCATAGCACATTTTAGGAAAGCTATGTTCAATTTGGAACAAAATAAGCATCATGACTTTATATTCCAATTCAAATGTTAGAAGGAATGAAACAGAGAATTAGCATATCATGGACAATAAATATTTGTCCAAAATAAAAGCAGATGTGTCCAGTAATGAGCAATTTTATTTCTATATAAGGAAAATTTAAAATTTTTCAACATTTTGAATTTTAAACACTGTGCAAAATGATTTTAAAAAATGGAATAGTTGAGGGTTAAAAAGTCAATATTTGTACCAAAATGATTTGAACTAGGAAGTGGCAGGTGGTTGGTTTCAAATAGTGACTAATAACTCTTAGCAAGAGAGGCTGGTTTGCTTACTTTGATAGAAGCAAAAAAGCATCCTTTATTAAAGGGACTTTCTTTGTAGACAGTGATATCTAAAATGTGTAACTTATACTGTTATGTATCTCCACCCCGTGCTGTACAGAGAAACTGGTAATGACTCAACCCTAGGACTTTGACTTTTGCTTCCACCCCCCTGGGATCCAGTGAATTGTCATCTGTGACTTGATGGGCAGCATTCTTCAAGAAAGAGTTAGTAGACTGTTTGAGGATCATTCTGAGAAAGTAGCACTGGGAATAAGTTGCTTTTTATATCAAGGAAATATAAAATGTAAGATACTGGAAACCTTTAAAAAACTAGGTTGGTTTACAAAATCTGACCACAAATATGAACTAAATGTAAGGACATCATACACTCATTGGATGAAAATATAAAGGAGTGATTTTGTGGTTTTGAAAGAAAACTAGGGGGGGAAAAGCAGAAGAGAAGTTATTGCAATAGGAACTTAAATTATCCTTAAGCCCCTGTCACACTGCACCAACGGATGCAAAGAGGATGTAAAACGGACAAAAAAGCTTGCCATCCATTGGTTAACGCGATGTATCCATTCTGTACTCACTGCCTCCGTTTTGCTTCCTCTCTATCCATCCAGCATCCATTTATTGACGTTTCATCTGCTCAGAAAGTTTTGAGCTGCTCAAAACTTTTGCGCAGAAAAAGTATCAAATTCGTCCGTTCTGCATCTGTTACGCATCCGCTATATCCGCTAAGCATCTGTTCCACATCCACGCAACTTGCATCCGCTCAGATGCAGGGAGGAAGCGGAAGGGACGCGGAACAGATGCAGAACAGATGCCTAGCGATGCAGCATGGAAACAAAGCATTTAAAACGGAAAAAACCTTCGCAGAGGGGACCCATCTCGGATATTAAGGATGTCTAGAGGATGCCTAGAGGATGCAAAGGGACACCTATACTGCATATAAAAAGGGGGAGCAACACATCTGGATCTCACTTTCAGACCAGCAGCCCTGATGCAGACCTCTGCAGCCTTCATCTGCCTCTTCCTCTTCCACAGTATCCAGTCATGTCCACTGTGGATTGTAACACAGTACTTTTGGCAGCAACCATCCTTCTGCAACAGTGCGAAGCCATCTACAGGCTCTGTGAACTCTACTATGGGAAGAAAAAGGGGCAGCCAAGAAGTGTCTGGGTACGAAGATCGTTCGCCAGAAGAGCAGAGGACGGACTGTACAACAAGCTGATGGTGGAGCTCAGGAACGAAGACACTCGTGCATTCCAAAACTTCATGAGGATGCCTCCAGCCATATTTGACAAAGTTGTGGAGCGGCTGACACCCAGGTTGACCAAGGCTAACACCAGCTTCCGGCCCAGCCTGGAACCTGGGCTCAAGGTGGCACTCACCCTGCGCCACCTGGCCTCAGGGACCACATACAGCAGCATGCAGTACAGCTGGAGAGTGCCACACAAAACCATCAGCATTGTGGTCAGAGAAGTGGTGCAGGCCATCATCGAAGAATACAAGGAGAAGCTCCTCCAGTGCCCCTCCACTGAAGAAGGATGGAAGAAAGTTGCAGAGCAGTGGTATCAGAGGTGGAACTTTCCCCACACCATTGGAGCCATAGATGGGAAGCACGTGGCCTGCAAAGCGCCAGCCAACTCAGGGTCCACTTATTTCAACTACAAGGGCTTCTTCAGCATCATCCTCTTCGCCATGGTCGATGCTGACTACAAGTTCATGTACATCGATGCTTCAGGCAATGGGTCAGCTTCAGATGCCCAGGTATACAATGCAAGTGACCTCAAGGGTAAGCTGGAATGCAACCTCATCGTGGGTTTCCCAGATCCACAACCCCTACCCAATGACACACAAGATGTGCCCTACTTCATCATGGGGGATGACGCCTTCTCCCTCACAACCTACCTCATGAAGCCCTACACCTCCAGACTCTTCACCCATGAATAGAGGAACTTCAACTACAGGCTGTCCAGGGCAAGGCGGGTGGTGGAGAACGCCTTTAGCATCCTGGCCAACAGGTTCCAGGTACTTCTCACCACCATGCAGCATTGCCCAGAGACCGTGAGGAGGATCATGGAAGCTTGCTGCATCCTGCACAACCTCATGCGCACCCGCTACCCAGTCTTGCAGAACAGGCTCGTGGACCTCCAACAAGACAATGGGGACATGGAGCCTGGGGAATGGAGGCAAGGGTGAAACCTGACAGACACTGAGAATGTGCAAGGCCCCAACAGAGCCTCATGTGAAGGGAAGAAGCAGCGCAACCTCCTGAGACACTGGTGCAACTCCCCAGCTCGAGCAGTGGGGTGGCAAGACAGGATTATAGATGCTTAATGGATGCTTCCTTGAGCCTGTCTCATCACACTGATGAGATTGTGCCATGTATGTTGAGTGGCCCGACAATGAACAGGGCATTTAATAAAGAGTTGTGTTTATGTTGAAATGTGTGGATCAATGATTACATTGTTGTTGATAATAAAGGGCCATAGGTGTGGCACCTGGGAGGGTGGACCATACAGTCCCACTATGCTTGCACTGGAGCTTTATCTATCCCACAGCTATTACCCATCCCAAAGGTATCCCTGCCCATCCCACAGCTATTTCCCATCCTAAAGGTATCCCTGCCCATCCCACAGCTATTACCCATACCAAAGCTATCCCTGCCCATCCCACTCCTATCTTAACCCATCCCACAAGCATGCAAAGGCTTAAACCATTTCTAAAGTTACGACCAAGACTTTATTTAATAAAATAAATGAACCAAGTGTGTGAAGCAAAGATAATCTTTATTAATAACAAGCTGTAAAAGAAAAATGACCCAAGTCAAGTGTCCAAAGCAAAACTAATGTCAACAGGTAGCCACCGAGTCTCTGGCACTCTTCTTGGTCACTCGGAGGTGTGCCCAGTCTCAGGGGTGAAGGGTCCAGGTGCTGTGGAGGTGGCTGCTGCTGGGGTGCTGGTCTGAAGTCCCATTGGGGTACCTGGCCCCGAGAGGACAACAGCGGACAGTGTGTTGAGGAAGCTCTCAGACAGCTGGCTCAGCCCCGTGATGTTGAGAGCCCCTTCCTCCATGATGTGGGGTGTCAGCCCCAATACCGATGACAGATGTACTGAGGCCGGGCTTGGCTATGGGGTGGAGGAAGGAGCAGTGTAGTGGGGCTGTCTGGTCTGCAGCTGGGTGAGGACCGGCATCGGTAGCATCTGTGGCATGGGTGGCATCAGTGGTGTGGCTGGCATTGGTGGTGTGGGTGGCATTGGTGGCATCAATGGCACCAGTGGCGTCCGATGTACATGTGCCTGGACTGGGAAGAGCTGCTGCCTGTTCTGCTGGACTTCCTGCTAGCCGTAGCCCTGGTAAGAGAGGGCCTGTGGAAAGCCTTGGAAGGGCAGTGACATCACCTGGGGTGGAGGAGCAGACCTGGACTGGGTGGGAGCAGGTTCATCTTGGTCTGGAGGGTTGTGAAGATCGTTGATCCTGTCCTTCACCACCTGGTACTGGGTTCCGCCATGTCCATGAGGGTCTGGTTGACATAGGTGAGGAAGGGCTTTCAGTTGGAGGATGGGGAGTCAGTGTGTTCCAGCTGAGAGAGGAGATCTACGCTGCTCCTGATGGTGTCTCTTATCTCCAGCAGGACAGTGTGGCTCTGTCCCTCCGATTTAACTCTCTGCCTTTCTGTGGAGGTGGAGCTGGGGGTGGATGCGGGTTGGGCTGTGGTGGAACTGCCGTCTCCTTTCTCCCACTGCATCAAGGGGTCCTCGACGTGCTCCGCCACGGGTACTACAGCTGTTGGGGGGGGTCTATGTCATAGCATGCTCCACAGATACCTGCCAGGAGACATGAGCTGACTCTCTGCCAGAAGAGGACTGGCTCTCAGCAGGCTGCCTGATAGAGAGGGTTGTGAGAGGGGCTGCTCCTCGGTGGCAGATCTCACCCTCCAAGAAGCTGCACTTGGCCATCACGCAGCTCCGAAGTGTAGCCCAGGCTCTCCGCCTTCTCTCTCCAAGCAGCCTGCTTCCTTTTGGTGTCTCTGTAGAGCCTGTGTCCCTTCCACCATAGATACTTGTTCTCCCTCAGCCACTCCAGCACCTCATCCTCATGTTCCTCTTCTATGTTGTATTGCCTCCTCTCCTGTTCTCGCGTCTGCCTCTTCCTCCCTTTGGCAGGGCCATATGGGCCCTCATCAGAAGGGCTTCGAGGTTGTAGGGGCTGCTCCTCCACACCACTACCACCACCAGCAGCAGCAACAGTAGCAGCAAAAGCAGGACCAGCAGCACCAGCAGTACCAGGAGCACCAGCAGCACCTGGAGCAGGACCAGCAGTACCAGGAGCACCAGCAGCACCTGGAGCAGGACCAGCAGGACCAGGAGCACCAGCAGGATCAGGAGCACCAGCAGGACCAGGAGCACCAGCAGGACCAGCAGGACCAGGAGCACCAGCAGGACCAGGAGCACAAGCAGAACCAGAAGCACCAGCAGGACCAGCAGGACCAGGAGCAGCACCAGCAGAGTAAGCACCAGCAGAAGCACCACCTCCAGAAGCAGCATCAGCAGAAGCCCCAGCCCCAGAAGAGTGAGCCCGGGCTGCAGAACCTCCAGCAGAAGCAGAGTGAGGGCCAGGGGGTGGGAGGGTAGCCCTGTTCCTCTTGCCAGGGCTGGCAGCAGATGGCTGAGGCTTTCTCTTCTTCACCATGGTTGTTGGGTTGCTGGCTGGCTGGCTGGCAAGCTGTGTCTGGAAGCAGGTCTTTCCTCTGAATGGTGACCTGCTTGGGAGCTGCTTCCCTTTATATCTGCGAGGCTGACGCAATGCATCCTCCCCGCATGCGCAGTGAACGCTAGGCATCCGTTAGACATCCGCTAGGCTTCCGCTAGGCATCCACTAGGCTTCCGCTCTGCATTCACTTCATCTGCTCGGCTTCTGCTGTGCATCCGCTTCATCCGCTCGGCGTCCACTCTGCATCCGCTCTTTCCATTCCGCGTCTGCTTTGCTGCACTCCCCCGGAAGCCTTGCAGATGTTCCATCTGCTCCCATCCACTTCCATCCACTCGGCCTCCATGGAGCATCCGCTTTCCATCCGCCCTATGTCCTCCCCCCGTCCGTTCCTTTCCGTGTTGTCCGCTCTGGTTATGCAAATTTTTGCCCCTTTTGAGAGCAGATAACAATGGATGGAACATTTTTCTCGTCCGCTGTGTCCTTTTTACAAATGTTTTGCATCTGTCGGACAGTGTGACAGGGACTTAAGATATCTCAACACACCCTTAGCAGCTTGCCAGTGGCTTTCAGTAGTCTCAACATTAAACCTGACTAATTGGTTAACACTGTTAAGCCTGGGTTCCCCAACCAGGGTTAGGTCGACAAGCTAAACAGAATGTGCAGCGTTAGTCCGATAGACACACAGATAAATGAGTGAGCTAAGCTTGTATGTTTATTAACATACAGTAAAAATAACAGATACGCTTGTGCTATCAAGAATATATTTTATTCCATTATATGTTAATAGCATAGTCAAATAACAGTCCAATATTCATTTACCATGTAGTCAGTCCATTCAGGGGTATTCAGTTAGCAAAGTCCATGTAGAATATCCTATGTCAGTTCACATAAAAATCAGTCCTTTGTTGTCTCTCCCGTTCGAGCAATGCAGTTTTGATTCCAAGCAGTAATCAGGGATCATCAAAGCCAGAGAGAGTGAGCAAGCTGTAGCCTTGCTACTTTTATATTGTTTTCTTAACCACTCCTTTAATTGCTATTTCCCAGTTAAAGCTGTATACACTCTAACATACACTAACTATGATTCATAGTTATTATTTCACCTAAACCAGTTAGGGTGAACAATGTTATCCCTAACAAACACTATTTGCTATGTCTGGCCTAAACCAATTACTAAAATAGCATAAGGCACCAATCAATGATTGATAAATGTCTTTATCAAAAATAGTACTTTGAACATCATAATGGCTAAACTCCTGGCTCATTGGTGTTTTAGCCGGCTTACAAAGTTCCATTTTAAAGTTCTTCAGTAACTGGTTAATTTTATCTGCCTGTGAGATTTTGTAGCCTTCCTTAGTTTTCTATTTTCAAACCAAGATACTGTTTAATCTCACCCGAATGTTTTATCTTAAATTTCTTCTCTAACAGTGAAACAATCTCAGTAGCTTCTTTCTCAGTCTTAGTGATTAAAGCTATGTCATCAGTGAACAATAGCAATAATGAAATTACACCATCACTTTCCTTTTGAATAAATATGGATCAGCCATGCCAGCTACAAAACCTATCTTTGTTAATTCCTTCACTATGCACTGGTTCCATTCATAGCCTGATTGCTTCAGGCTATGATTATCTTTTTTAATCTCCAGAAATCAGTTTTTTTAATCAGTTTTTATCCCCAAAGGCTTCTTTAAATATATAGTATGTTGCAACAGTGTATGCAGATATGCTGTCTCAACATCTAAATGGTTTATTGCGTATTTATTTTTAGCTGCCCACACTAATGCTGCTTGTAATGTGGTAGCCTTCAGAGTAGGTGCAAATACCTCATCGTAGTGTTGGCTAACTGATCGAACCCTTGTGCTACTAACCTGGCTTTATGGGTAACAGTGCCATCCACACCTGTCTTAATTTTATAAATCCACTTACACCCTATGGCATGCTCACCTGGTGGAAACCTGACATTTTCATATACCTCCAACCTTTGTAAGGATTTCAGTTCCTTATCCATTGCTTCCTTCCAATCAGCCGGATCCTTAGCAGGATACAGTTTCAACTATATTTACTTGCATGCTATACTAGCCTGATATCTATCTGGTGGTCATGTCACACGGGTTGAATGTCTAGTCAACTCAGGGCTTACTGGTGGAGTCTCCTGTTCCACCTGCTCCTGTTCTTCTACCTCCTCCTGTGCCTGTTCTTCCTCTTTAATGGCTATTGATGGTTTAACTATCTCACCATTAGGGGCTACTTGAGTGTCATTAACAACATCATTGTTGGATTCCTGTTCTAGTTTATGCCACCCAACGTGTTCAAGAAATTTAGCACTAGCGCTACAGTAAATATTAGCTGTGCATGGAGCCCAAAATCTAAACGATCTATGGCTGGCCTCATAACCTATGAAAAATAATTTCCTAGCTCTATGTTGCCCTTTCAGTCTTATTGTGAGGGAATATGCATCCATGCTGAAGGTCCAAATGTATGTAGATAACTTAAATTTGGTTTTCTGCCATGCCAATGAGTGAATGGCAATTCACCAGTTGTTGTGTTCACCACATTGTTTAACACATGTTTAACACATTGTTTAACACATTATGGCTTCACCCCACAGTGTTTCAGGCAAATCTGAATCAGATAACATACTGCAAGCCATGGCTTGTAACGTTTGCCCTCTTTATTTTATAAATGAATGATGTTGTGGCCTGTAAGGTGCAGAATTCTTATGCTAGATACCAGCCAATTTCAACATCATTTGGAATCTATTATTAATAAACTCAGTCTCGTTATCTGTAACTAAAGTAATTTCCCTACAATTCATTTTCCTTTCTGCAAATCTTAGCCAGTTAAAGAAATGTTGGAATGTTTCTGTTTCATTTTTCATTAGATAGCAGAAACCGTATCATGAGTAATGATCCATTATACTCAAAACATAGCAGTCACTTCTTCTTGCCTCTTCTAATAATCATCCGGTTATGTCATTCAATGTTAGCTCATTTCTGGTCAGGACTTTCAATGAAGATACTTAATTGCGGTATCTGCTATCCCGCATTAGATGGGCGTCTCATGATAGGGAGCGAAAGGAGAAAGAAACGACAGTAGACGAAGTTCCTCAGGATGAGTGCGCCCAGAGTGTCTGGGTACACGCTCTTTTATTATGCTCATTCAAAAGGGGGTGAT
>BLBF01000052.1:21522588-21542620 GCA_015471245.1 Laticauda colubrina
GATAAGATAAGATAAGATAAGATAAGATAAGATAAGATAAGATAAGAACTTTATTGTCATTGTACAAGTACAACGAAATTGTGGATGCACCCCAGCAACTGTTCACAATACAATAAAACCAGAGCACTTAAAGATGAAGATAAGAAAAATAGAATACCCGCGTCTCCATTTGCAGTTAGAGAGTACAATATCTATGAATATGCACAAAATATACATCCGACACTGACTGTGAAGCTTTGCTGAGTGTTAATACACAAGAGATGGATAAGAGAAATAAGATCATGTAGAGTCAGAAAGTAGGGTGAAATATTTGCAAATGTTGGTAAATTGGAAAAGTGACCATAAAATATGTGTGGGTTTTTGTGGATGTGAATGTGGATGTGTTCACAGAATGTAAGATGGAATTAATTTTGTACTGTAAAAATTTGTTCAACTCAGTAAAATAAATCACAAGTTTATTCATCCCGATCATGGAATTCTGAGAACACACCTGCAGTATAAAATGATAGACTTCATATCTTGAAATTTTAAAAACATATTTCTGACATTTATTTATATCTCATATTTATTTAAGTATATCTCATATTTATCATGTTTACAAATAACTCAAAGCCAACATATCCAGCATACCTTCCTCCTCATCCTATTTTGCCCATATCAACAATCCTGTGAGGTGAGTTGGGCTGAGACAGAGTGACTGACCTAAAGTTAGCCAACTGGCTTTCATGGTTAAGATGGGAATTTAACTCATGGTCACCTGCTTTATAATCTGATACCTTAACCACTAGACCAGGAGTCTCAAAGTCATGTTGTCATGTCATTGTCATGTGACATAGTGTGACTTTTTCCCCTTCACTAGACTGGGTGTGGGCGTGACCAGCACCAGTATTTGTCCCACAGGCTGCAAGTTTGACAGCCCTGTACCAGACCCTGTACTAGCTTTCAGTTCTCGGTTAAACTTTAATAAATTAATATTCCAAGCTGTCCATGAAAAATATCTATGACAATTAAATAACAGAAAATGACTTGATGAATTGGTAATGTAGCTATGACCTAGATGTTCTACAATGACTTATTTGTTACTAGAAAATTAAGTGTAGTTATTTATTGGGCAACTGTCCCAGAATTGCTCAGCCTTCATGTACAAAAGTTCTCTTATTTACATGTAAAGAATGTTGATGGATGATGGTAGAGAAAGGAATAAAAGTGAAATGATCATGACCAGCTTTTCTCAAAGCTGGTTCTAAAAGAGGTCATTAGGGGTTCCACAAGAGGTTGTGATTAATTTTTTTTTTTTAATGTTATTCACCATGCAATGCTAGCACTTGCAGTGGTAGGACTTACAATGAGACATGACTCATCAAAGCTTGATGCTTTGATGATATTATAAACATTATAACATTTGTATTGTGTGTGCTAGATTGAATTATTATTTGGGAGTGTTCTTTCCCTCTCTTTTTTTTTCTTTTCTTTTGCAATTTTATGAAAGGTTTCTAGAAGTCCTGAAGTTTACTTTAAAATTCTTCTAGGGTGAAAACATTGAGATAGATATTAAATCCTTCAAATTCTAATGACACCAGTTAGTAGATCTGGCTAGGCTTCCTTGATTGTCATTAGAAATTGACAGTCTAACATCTTTCTCAAGATGTTTCTTTGAACATATTTGAAGGCATTCTTAGAACCATGACATCAAATCTCCCCTTGCCTTTTTTCATCTTTACAGTGCTTTACACATGGAAGTAAGGAGGGTTTTTTTTTGTTTCCTTCACAAAGACAAAACAGCTTGCAACCAATGAATGAAGGGCTTTGTTCCAAAATTGTCAAAAATGTAATTATAAGTATTCAGTCTTCATTTCAAAAGTACCTGCATGAATACTCATGCAACAATGCATTGATCCATTATCAACAATGGATTACTCCCACTTTTAATTTACCCACATGCAATTTCATTGAAAAATCCAAACAACCCTACTGATCTTAACAATTATTATTTGTCTATTAAATTCAATTTTACATTATTGTACAATTCTAGACCTGTTATCAATCATCATTAGGAAATAAGCAGCATGAATTATGCATAATTGTATTACTTAAGAAAGGTTTTATAAAATGGCATTGACATTCAATGCAACTGTATAAGGATGGTGTCCTAATATTGATATAGCAAAACAAACAATGCCCGATCCTAATATCTGCACATACTCTCAATATTCTACCAACCTAAATTCAATTTTTAGTTCATTGTAGAGAAAGAAAGCTACCATTATAAAAAAAGGGGGATCATTAAAATAATTACACAGTTGCATGCAAAAGTGTATGCAGCCTAGTCTAGCTTTATGTTTCAATGAATCCTTCTGAGAATAGAAGTTGACATAATATCAAATTCCATAACAATAACCAAGCAAAGAAAATAGGGAATCAGATTGTAATGGATATTCACCATGATGTTTTATGGAACTGAAAGTTGGACTTTGAAGAAACAGTATAGGAATTGTGTTAACACTTCTAAACTTTGGTGTTGGAAAAGACATCTGAGAACACTGTGGGCAATCAAGAAAACAAATGGATCATTGCACAAATCATCCAGAGTTCTAACAAATAACCAAGCTCCAATAATCCTACATTGGATGCATTATGCTAATATATAACTTTCTAGAGATGGTTCTAATACCGAAGAAAGATGAAAGTTGAAAGAAAAGAAGATAACCAGCAACAACATGAAAAGATTCAGTTACAATGTTAATGAGTACATTGTGGGGAGACCTGAAGGGCCAGGTTAGGGACAGATAAAGAAAATCTATGTGATCTAAGAGTCATGTGATTTGATGGAGAGTTGTAATTGCAGGATTTTTCCAAACTTGGATGGCAACCCTCAGATAAGAAAGTTTCCAAGCAAATACAATTCAGGCAAACAAAGTCACTAATCTAAAGGAGGATTAGAGAGGGGAAGTAAACATATGTTAGACTTTAATTAGAAATAATTAATTGTATGAAATACTGTGCTGAACAGTAACGAAAGTTAAGGCTCTTCCTTTTAAATGGCTCTGTTCTATGCCAGTTTGTGTGGAACAATGGCCAATATCAAGGGAAAAACTCGCTGCTTTACAACAATTGGATCAAGAATAATTGGCTGCTGGTCATATAGAACCTTCCACTAGTCCTTGGAATACTCCTGTTTTTGTTATAAAAAAGAAAAATGGGAAATGGCATTTCCTTCATGATTTAAATGTATCCAATCCATAGGTCCTTTACAATGTGGTCTACCAAATCCTAACTTAATTCCTAATTTTTAAAAATTATTGGTAGTTGATCTTAAATACTGCATTTTTACTATACCTTTGCAGCCTCAAGACAAAGAAAAATTTGCATTTACTGTCCCAGTTTTTAATAATAGCATGCCCACAAAACGATATCATTGGCGAGTGTTGCCTCAGGGAATACTTAATTCCTCTACACTTTGTCAATATTTCGTGGATAATGCCCTTCAACCCTTTTGGAATAAATTTCCTTACTATTTAGTCTCTCATTATATGGTTGATATATTGATAGCAGCCCCAGATTTTGATGAATCTAAGTTGTTAAAAGAGTTAACAGATATTGTGGCACAACAAGGATTGTATATAGCCTCAGACAAAATTCAAAAGGTAGAGCCTTATACCTACTTAGGACATAGAATGTTGCACAATTCCTCCATTCCAATTCTTCCTGAATTACAAGTACAGAAATCATATACATTAGTACAATGGCAAAAATTACTTGGCATTATTAATTGGGCATGCCCATTCTTCTACATTACAACTGGTAATATGTTGCCCTTATTTCAGTCTTTGAAGTGAGCACAATCACCAGGAGATCTAGTTGTATTAACTGATCTTCAAAAAACATGCCTTCAAGAAATATTGAACAAGTTTAAACATCGATATGTGGACAGGATAATATCCTTAACAATAGGACTTTGTTTAGCTATTCTTCCCACTACACCCTTACCCATGGGATGTCTTTATTCTAATGCGTCCCCGCAAGTGGTCAACATTCATGAATGGATTAATTTGTCAACTACTCCGCCTAGAAACATTTATCCTTGTCAATCAGCATTAGAGGATTTGATTATTAAAGGTCGTAAACGAGCCTTCCATCTTACAGGACAGGATCTCATTAGCATAGCATTCACTCGTACAAAAGTTGAACATGAGCATTTGATGATGATTTCAGAATCATATCAGATAGCCTTTTCTCAGAGTTTTTTCTTTACCCAAGGATCCTAGACTAGTAGTTACTACTCTTTAAATCTGGCCTTTTCTTCCATTTTTGTGCAAAATCCTATTTCTAAAGCTCTTACAGTCTTTACTGATGGATCGTCTGGAGTGGTGGTTACGCCGCCATGGAAGATTCTACTCGACAAGCAGTATGGGTTCCAGCGTGCTGTGTTCATCGGTATCATGGCATGACATGGCATCAGGGCCTTCACAACCCAATTCCGGATTTCAATCTTCATTTGAACACGGAAGTCCGTCTTCCAAGGTCAACGCGCCCACAACCCATCACTTGGGGCCAGGTTAAATCTATGATATATCAAGCTCAACAACAACTGCAGGAAGCCTCATTACCTCAGACTCCTGAAAATCTTGCTGCTGTTTTTGCGATTATTACTGCTAACTCTGTTACCATTTTACTTTGTATTTTCTTGTTTATGGTTCATGGTTTTTCTGCTCAAAATGACAATTCTGTGGTTCGTCTTAACCCTAACTTGTGGGTTTGTCATGCCCAATACATGTTTATGACCCATGGCACAAATATTACTTTATACTATGAACTCCCAATGGCATTTGGTCAAATTTCTTTTAAACCTAACTTGATCATGCCTTCTACATTTCATGTTTCACAGCTACAATCTATTTCACACTCCTGGGTATTTTATACACCCCCTCTCTTAACCCTCTTCAATTGTGATACATTCATAAATCTTTGAATCCTCCATTTAAAATAAAAAACGAGGATATGTGGAGTTGTAATTGCAGGAATGTTCCAATCTTGGATGGCTAACCTCAGATAAACAATGTTTCCAAACAAATACAACTCAGGCAAACAAACTCACTAATCTAAAGAAGGATTAGAGAGGGGAAGTAAACTTATGTTAGATGTTAATTAGAGATAATTAATTGTATGGATTACTGTGCTAAACAGTAACGAAAGTTAAGCAGTAACCAAAGTTAACCAATGATAGAGGATAACTAAAAATGTTTATAAATGCAAGACTAGACTCCAATAAGGATCATCATGATTCAGTTGTTCATGATCAAACAACTTGACTGCCTCATCATAACAACAGTTTGAGAGAACATCATCTTGGCTTTATGAGTCCATATATTAAGGCAGATTCTCCATGTTCTCTTTCTTGATTTAAGGGCAAGATGGTTATCTATTTAGCAGATACAAAGGCAATCATTTTCTTCTGTCATGTTTGGCAAATATCTATTCTCATTCAAATAATTCTACTACATTCAACATCTACTGTACATGGTAGAAGTTAAGCACAATATCTTTCAAATATTTCAAATAAGTAATATTTATTTGATTCTCCCTTCTACCAGCACAATTTTTTAATTTGTATCCCACTTTTATTATTTTTACAAATAGCTTGAGGCAGTGAACAAATCCAACATATCTACCTCCTCCTATTTTCCCCACAACAACAACCTGTGAGATGGTTGGGCTGAGAGAGAGTGACTGGCCCAAACACATCCAGCTACCATTCATGGCTAAAATGGGACTTGAACCTTGTAGACTAGTGTCTTAACCACTAGACAAAATTGGTTCTTTTATACAATGTTACTTGTGTAAGGGATTTGGGTTCCTCTAATTTTAAAAACTATGCAGAAGAAGACATTTTAGATGCTGTTTCATCTTCTGAGAAATTATTAAAGAAATAAAAGCCCTTACTTCTTTTGCACCTGGTGATCCTATTGATAATTTTATTCAATTAAATACTGTTTGGGATGTTTAATTCTGATGTCTTCATCTGAGGGAGGGAGAAAACATTTTTAATCAGCAGTTCTGTAATTTCGGGAATTATAAATGCTCTTAAATTACCAGCATTTAGAGGAGAAGGTAGGATCTGTCTGTAGTTCTATATTATGCTATGTGAATTCAATCCTTTAGGAAACCAATTAAGTTCAGGTAAAAGAACATTATGCTGCATTTGTATGAAGAGTAAAGGTTAGTTAGAACAACTCAGTTTTCTTCTTGTGGCTTTGCCATATTTTCTAGGAATAATACTGCTGTGAATTAATTATTCATATAGTCAATATTTGGTGGAAATTTATGAGTGATTAGCTGGAGTACAGTGGAAAAACAATATTGTAGTCCAGTTTACAAAAGTGAGAAATGTCTAGATTTAATAATGTGAAAATCAGGATTGTATGTGTATTGCAAATTGCACAAAATTCATACTTGTGCATGCAAAACTGACCTCAACTTATCCTCATAAGTTTGATTATCTAAATTTGCAATGCCTCCCATCCCATTTCCTGATGTTAATGTAGCATTCTATAAAAACACATCAGTTGATCTGGGTTGCCAATAAACACTTTTAATATATCTAATGACCCTCCCTGGTGCCACACCTATGGCCCTATGGTCCTGAGTGTCTATCAGGTTTCCCCCTTGCCTCCATTCCCCAGGCGCCATGTCCCCATTGCCTTGTTGGAGGTCCATGAGCCTGTTCTGCAAGACTGGGTAGTGGGTGTGCATGAGATTGTGCAGGATGCAGCAAGCTTCCACGATGTTCTTCACGGTCTCTGGGCGATGTTGCATGGTGGTGAGAAGTACCTGGAACCTGTTGGCCAGGATGCCTAAGGCATTCTCCACCACCCGCCTTGCCCTGGACAGCCTGCAGTTGAAGATCCTCTCTTCATGGGTGAGGAGTCTGGAAGTGTAGGGCTTCATGAGGTAGGTTCTGAGGGAGAAGGCGTCATCCCCCACGATGAAGTAGGGCACATCTTGCGTGTCGTTGGGCAGGGAGTCTACATCTGGTAAGCCCATGATGAGGTTGCCTTCCAGCCCCTCCTTGAGGTCACTGGCATTGTATACCTGGGCATCTGAAGATGAGCCATAGCCTGAAGCATCGATGTACATGAACTTGTAGTCCGCATCGACTATGGCAAAGAGGACGATGCTGAAGAAGCCCTTGTAGTTGAAATAAGTGGAGCCCAACTTGGGTGGTGCTTTGCAGGCCACGTGCTTCCCATCGATGGCTCCAACGGTGTGTGGGAAGTTCCACCTCTGGTAGCACTGCTCTGCAACTTTCTTCCATCCTTCATCAGTGGAGGGGCACTGGAGGAGCTCCTGCAGGTATTCTTTGATGATGGCATGCACCACTTCTCTGACCACAATGCTGATGGTGCTGTGTGGCACCGTCCAGCCGTACTCCATGCTCCTGTAGGTGGTCCCTGAGGCCAGGTGGCGCAGAGTGAGTGCCACCTTGAGCCCAGGGTCCAGGCTGGGCTGGAAGTTGGTGTTTGCCTTGGTCAACCTGGGTGTCAGGTGCTGTACAACTTTGTCAAACATGGCTGGAGGCATCTTCATGAAGTTCTGGAATGCCCGAGTGTCTTCGTTCCTGAGCTCCACCATCAGCTTGTTGTACAGCCCGTACTCTGCTCTTCTCCCGATCCATCTTCGTACCCAGACGCTTCTTGGCTGCCTCCTTTTCTTCCCGTAGTAGAGTTCACAGAGCCTGTAGATGGCTTCGCACTGTTGCAGAAGAATGGTGGCTGCCAAAAGGACTGTGTTACGATCCACGGTGGACATGACTGGATGCTGTGGAAGAGCAAGAGTCAGATGAAGGCTGCAGAGGTCTGCACAGCTAGGTTGCTGGTCTGAAAGTGAGATGCAGATGAGTTGCTCCCCCTTTTTATAGGCAGTATAGGTGTCCCTTTGCATCCTCTAGGCATCCTCTAGGCATCCTCCAGACATCCTTAATATCCAAGATAGGTCCCCTCTGCGAACGCTTTTTCCATTTTAAACTCTTTGTTTCCGTGCTGCATCCTCTAGGCATCCATTCTGCATCCGTTCTGCATCCATTCCGCTTCCTCCTTGCGTCCGAGCGGATGCGAGTTGCGCGGATGCGCAGCGGATGCCTAGCGGATATAGCGGATGCATAACGGATGCGTAACGGATGCGTAGCAGATGCATAGCGGATGCAGGATGGACGAATTGGATACGTTTTCTGCGCAAAAGTTTTGGGCAGCCCAAAACTTTCTGAGCGGATGAAATGTCAATAGATGGATTCTGGACGGATAGAAAGGAAGCAAAACGGAGGCAGTGAGTACATCGCGTTAACCAACGGATGGCAAGCTTTTTTGTCCGTTTTACATCCTCTTTCCATCCGTTGGTGCAGTGTGACAGCGGCTTAAATGTAAACATTAATCTGACTCTGACAGGAACCAAAGCCTCTGAATAAAGTGTACATCTACAGAGCCATTTCCTCTCAAAGTTAGATAGCCAGAGAAAGGGCACATTGATGCAGAGGTCTATAATCCTCTTTTTTGGGGTTATTCATTAGTTGGTGTCTTCAGAGGGAGAAAACTTTTTAATTGTTGACTCCAAGGACTGCAAAGCTCAAATTGCCAGGAAATATATGGACCCTGGTGCAAGATTATATAGTTATAATTCAGAAACTTTGCAAGGACTATAGATTTCTTACTACTGTCCTATACTCTCTCTCTCTCTCTCTCTCTCTCTCTCTCTCTCTCTCTCTCTCTCTGTGTGTGTGTGTGTGTGATATATATATAATTTTTTCTGTTGAATTAATCAGCTCAGCATCTATTATCTAAATCTATTTTGTGAAAGGGAAATAGTTGTTTACTGATGTTTTAAGTTTCATGAAGAAGTATCCTTCTGGAACTGCTTGCTCTCATTTACATATCTGTTGAAACGTTATCTCAGAACAATTTGAAATAACATTTTTTAAACTTGGGTCAGGGGTGATTAATTTGCCTTTAGCAGCACATTAGGTTTAATTTGTCAAGCCAGCCTTTAGAGTTTACTTTATTAATAGGCAGTCTTGAACAATTACCCTACACTAGAAAAACAGCCTTGTTTCCCCTCTTTTCCTTCCCATGAACTTGTTTAAAGGCTAGTCACACTGACCAACGGATGCAAAACGTATGTAAAAAGGACACAGTGGATGAGCAAATTTTCCATCCGTTGTTATCTGCTCTCAAAAGTGCCCCAAATTTGCATAAACAGAGAAAACAACAACAGAAAGGAACGGATGTGGGGAGGATGTAGCGGGGATGTAAAGCGGACTTTTGCAGGACGCCTAGCAGATGAAAGTGGATGGTAGCAGATGACACATCCTCAGGGCTTCTGGGGCTGAACAGCAAAGCGGACACGTAGCGGAAGGAACAGATGCAGAGCAAATGCGTAGCGGATGACGCGGATGCGTCATGGACGCCTATAGGATACATAGCAGATGCCTAATGGATGCAAAGCGTTCACTGCACATGCGGGGAGGATGAATTGCGTAAGCTCCACAGATATAAAAGGATGCAGTTCGCCAGCAGGTCACCATTCAGAGGAAAGACCTGATGCCAGAGACATCTTAAGAGAACACCATGGGGAAGAAGAGGAAGCCTTTGCCTACTCCTGCCAGCCCTGACAAGAAGAACAGAACCACCATCCCACCCCCTGGTGCTGACTCTGAAGCTTCTGGTGCTGCTGCTGCTCCTGGTGCTCCTGGTGTTGCCGCTCTAGTGCTTCTCCTGCTGGTGCTGCTGCTGTTGTTGCTGGTGCTGCTGGTGCTGCTGGTGCTTCTCCTGCTGGGGCTGCTGCTGGTGTTGCTGGTGCTGCTGGTTCTGCTGGTGCTTCTCCTGCTGCTGGCGGTGCTTCTCCTGCTGCTGGTGGTGCTTCTCCTTCTGCTTTGATGGACCAGCCCCAAGGCCCTCAAAGCCCTGCTGCTGAAGGCCCTGCGAGAGGGAGGAAGAAGCAAGGCAAGGAGAAGGGGAAGAGGAAACAGTACTCCATTTCTGAGGACCATGCTGGAATGGCTGAGGGAAAACGAGTACCTGTGGAGGAAGGGCCACAGGCTCTATCGCGACACCAAGCGGAAGCAGGCAGCAAGGAGACAGAAGGCAGAGAGCCTGGGCTACACTTCAGATGTCCTCCTGGGGTGGTGGAAGCATATGCACACCTAGTATGGCAAGATGCACCTGAAGAGATCCAGGTAGGCCTCTGTCAAGTTAACTGACCGGTAGACCTATGTAATGGCCAGGTGCAGCTTCCTGGAAGGTGAGATCCGCCACCAAGGAGCAGCCCCTCTGTCAACCCTCTCCCTCAGACAGCCCACAGAGAGCCACTCCTCTTCCAGCCAGGAGATAGCTACAGTATCCAGGCAGGTGTCTTTGGAGGCCCCACAACAGAGACCCCCCCACAGCTGCACTCCCCGTGCCAGAGGACATGGAGGATCCCCTGTCTCAGATGGAGCAAGAAGAGGCAGCCACCAGAGACCAACCCACCCCCACCCCCAACTCCACCTCCATAGAAAGCAGGCAGAGAGGCAGACCGGAGGGACAGAGCCACACTGTCCTCTTGGAGATCAGGGACACAATCAAAGCAAGCAAAGATCTCCTTCATCACGTATGTGGGCCAGACACTCATGGACATGCCTGAGGCCCAGTACCAGGCAATGAAGGAGATGATCACAGCTCTTCTGCACCACCCTGCAGGCCCAGCTGAACCTGCTCCTTCCCACTCGAGGTCTGCTCCTCCACCACAGCCGATGTCACAGCCCTTCCACGGATTTCAGCAGCCCCTCACCTACCAAGCCTACTACTACCAGGACTTCCCACAGCAGAGGCAGCCCTTCCCAGTCCACACCCAGTTTCCTCGGATGCCACAGATGCCACAGACACCTCACCTGACCCAGCAGCAAACCAGACAGTCCCACTACATTCCTCCTTCCTCCACCCCACAGCCAAGCCCTTCCTCAGAACATCTGTCATCAGTGTTGGACCTCACATCCTAGGTCGTTGAGGAAGTGCCTCTCAACCTCACGGGACTGAGTCAGCTCTCTGAGAGCTTCCTGCACACACCATCTCCTGTTGTACTCTCAGGGCCAGGCACCCCAATGGCACCTCAAACCAGCACTCCAGCAACAGCCATCTCCACAGTCCCTGGCCCCTTTACATCTGAGACCACTGGCACGCCTCAGAGTGACTGAAAAGAGTGCCAGAGACTGAGTTATTACTTGCTCACCTTATCTTTGCTTAAAGACACTTTACTTGGGTCATTTTGTTTTTTGATAAAGTCATACAGTTTGTTATTAATAGGTTATATTTGCTTCACACACTTGGTTCAATTATTTTACTTAATAAAGTGTTGGGGAAAATTTGAAAAAAGGGTTAAGCCTTTGCATGCTTGTGGGATTGGTAAGGATAGCTGTGGCATGGATAGCTGTGGGATGGGTAAGGATAGCTGTGGGATAGATAAACCTCCAGTACAAGCATAGTGGGACTCTCCACCCTCCCAGCTGCCACACATATGGCCCTTTATTATCAATAACAATGTAATCATTGATCCACACATGACAACATAAACAAAACTTTTTATTAATGCCCTATTAATTGTAAGGCCACTCAAAATACATGGCACAATCTCATCAGTGTGATGAGACAGGCTGAAGGAAGCATCCATTAAGCATCTACCATCCTGTCTTGCCACTCCACTGGTCCAGCTGGGGAGTTGCACCAATGTTTCAGGAGTTTGCGCTGCTTCTTCCCTCCACGTGAAGCTCTGTTGGTGCCTTGCAATATCCACAGTGTCTATCAGGTTTAGTCCTTGCCTCCATTCACCAGGCTCCATATCCCCATTGTCTTGTTGATGGTCCACAAGCCTGTTCTGCAAAACTGGGTAGGGGTGCACCTGAGATTGTGCAGGATGAAGTAAGCTTCCACAATGCTCCTCACAGTCCCTGGGTGATGCTGCATGGTGGTGAGAAGTACCTGGAACCTGTTGGCCAGGTTGCCAAAGGCGTTCTCCACCACCCGTCTTGCTCTTGACAACCTGTAGTTGAAGATCCTTTCTTCACGGGTGAGGTATCTGGAAGTATAAGGCTTCATGAGGTAGATTCTGAGGGAGAAAGCGTCATCACCCATGATGAAGTAGGGCACATCTTGTGTGTCATTGGGTAGGGGGTCTGGATCTGGGAAACCCATGATGAGGTTGCATTCCAGCCCACCCTTGAGGTCACTGGCGTTGTATATCTGGGCATCTGAAGCTGACCCATTGCCTGAAGCATCGATGTACATGAACTTGTAGTCAGCATCAACCATGGCAAAGAGGATGATGCTGAAGAAGCCCTTGTAGTTGAAATAATTGGACCCCAAGTTGGGTGGAGCTTTGCAGGCCATGTGCTTCCCACCTATGGCTCCAACGGTGTGGGGAAAGTTCCACCTCTGATACCACTGCTCTGCAACTTTCCTCCAGCCTTCTTCAGTGGTGGGGCACTGGAGGAGCTCCTCCACGTATTCTTCAATGATGGCCTGCACCACTTCTCTGACCACAATGCTGATGGTGTTGTGTGGCACCCTCCAGTCATACTGCATGTTTCTGTACGTGGTCCCACAGGCCAGGTGGCGCAGAGTCAGTGCCACCTTCGGTCCAAGGTCCAGGCTGGGATGGAAGTTGGTGTTTGCCTTTGTCAACCTGGGTCTCAGACGCTCCACAACTTCATCAAACATGGCTGGTGGCATCCTCATGAAGTGCTGGAATGCACGAGTGTCTTCATTCCTCAGCTCCACCATCAGCTTGTCATAGAGTCCAAACTCCATTCTTCTGCTGATCCATCATCGGACCCAGACAATTCTTGGACGTCTCCTTCTTCTCTTTGCGTAGAAAAGGTGAAACCGTCTGAAGAGGGCTTGGTTTTGGTGTTGAATGATGGCGGCTACCAAAAGGAGTGTGTGATGATCTATGGTGGAGATCAATGGATGATGTGGAAGAGCAAGAGCAAGGCTGAAGAGGTCTGCAAACCAGGGCTGCTTGACTGAAAGTGAGATCCAGGTGATTTCCTCCCCCTTTTTATAGGAAATGTCGGTTTTCCGCTAGGTGTCCTTCCACATACTCTAGACATCCTCCAGACATCCTAAATATCCGAGATACATCCCATATACGAATGTTTTGTCCATTTTAATGCTTTGTATACGAGATGCATCCGCTTACATCCTTTCTCTTTCTGTGCTACTAACGTTGTGTGGACGTTCCACATACCTTTCGCTTCCTCCCTGTTTCCACTTTCTGCTGGAGTGGATGTGAGTTGCGTGGATGTCCAGAGGATGCCGATCGGATACATCAGACGTGTAACGGATGACAACGGATGTAGAACGTTTGTTGGCCGTATGTGTCGCAGATGTAGATCGTAGGTGGTGGAAAGTTCATCTGCTCAAAAAGTTTTGTGCAGCTCAAAACTTTTTGAGCAGATGAAATAGCAGTAGATGGATGTTTGATGGATAGAGAATATGAAAGACGTACGCAGTGAATACACAACGGATGCATCGCGTTTTCCAATGGATGGCAAGCTTTTTTATCCTTTTTACATCCTCTTTGCATCTGTTGGTTCAGTGTGACAGGGGCTTAAGATCTTTAAGAGGTGTGGTAGAAAATAATATATGCTTATGGATTTAAATATTTAATGGATGCTACTTCCTCCTTTCTTGAAGTAACAGACCTTATAGACTTATTGTAGAAGCCATTAAGCCCAGGCAATACAAACAATTTCAATTTGTTCTATCATTGGCATTCTTTAATAGCAACTGTTCAAAATTTATTCATTTTCACAGATTCAAATAAATCTTGGTTCTCCCCTCTCAATACAAAACAAAACCCAGATATATAAAATTAATCTCTTCTCTTTGGCTTTCATACCAAGATAGATTATACATGAGTCTAGAAGGGGAATGCAACAGTACACCCCTTAACGTTTCATTTTCCCCATTTCACATATACTTTTACGTTGTTTCTTCCCACTCAGCAACTAGAATTTTGTAGACTTTTCCCTCCAATAAAACTGGGCAAAAGTCATTAAAATATGTGAGTATATTTGAGTTATACACTGTTAGGGATCCATAAAAATAGCATGCAGCAACAAAGTTTATCTTAAAGCCTTTCTTCCAAAGATAAACCAGTAAACTTTCTTTAGCATAGTGTACAACATCCTGCTGGCAGTGTTTAAGAGCCTGTGTGGCAAAAATAAACTCTCATAATTCTAAAAAAAATTGGGGTACAAACTCAAAATCCTCACTTTTTATATTCAAACCTTTCCTCCAAACATTTTGAAAAGTATGAAATTACAGAATCAAAGCTACTCAGGCATAGAAGTCAATCATTAAGGGCAGAGAGATCATTTGCATTTTATCTACAAACACATTTGCTTTTATAAATGCAGTTCAGGATATACAAACAGTGAAGTTGTTTACTCTGTTAAGTATTATTTGCTGAGTGACTGCTTCATTTTGTTACTCTTCACAGCTACAACGGTGATGAAGAAGTAACTTTATAACCCATACTCACATTACCAGCCTCACAAGTCTGTAAAGCAAATGAAAACTGAAAAATGATTGTAAACACAATCATGATTAAGCCCCTGTCACACTGCACCAACGGATGCAAAGAGGATGAAAAATGGACAGAAAAGCTTGCCATCCGTTGGTTAATGCGATGTATCCGTTCTGTACTCATTGCCTCCGTTTTGCTTCCTCTCTATCCGTCCAGCATCCGTTTATGGACGTTTCATCCACTCAGAAAGTTTTGAGCTGCTCAAAACTTTTGCACGGAAAATGTATCCAATTCGTCCGTTCTATATCCACTAGGCATCCGCTAGGCATCCGCTAGGCATCCGCTAGGCATCCGTTACGCATCTGCTATATACGCTAGGCATCCGCTCGGACGCAGGGAGGAAGCAGAATGGACACGGAACGGATGCAGAACGGATGCCTAGCGGATGCAGCATGGAAACAAAGAATTTAAAATGGAAAAAACGTTCACAGAGGGGACCTATCTCGGATATTAAGGATGTCTAGAGGACGCCTAGGGGATGCCTAGAGGATGCAAAGGGACATCTATACTGCCTATAAAAAGAGGGAGCAACTCACCTTCATCTCACTTTTAACCCAGCAGCCCAGCTGTGCAGACCTCTGCAGCCTTCATCTGACTCTTGCTCTTCCACAGCATCCAGACATGTCCACCGTGGATCGTAACACAGTCCTTTTGGCAGCCACCATCCTTCTGCAACAGTGCGAAGCCATCTACAGGCTCTATGAACTCTACTATGGGAAGAAAAAGAGATGGCCAAGAAGCATCTGGGTCCGAAGATGGATCATGAGAAGAGCAGAGTACGGACTGTACAACAAGCTGATGAGTGGAGCTCAGGAACGAAGACACTCATGCATTCCAGAACTTCATGAGGATGCCTCCAGCCATGATTGATGAAGTTGTGCAGTGGCTGACACCCAGGTTGACCAAGGCAAACACCAACTTCCGGCCCAGCCTGGAACCTGGGCTCAAGGTGGCACTCACTCTGTGCCACCTGGCCTCAGGGACCACCTACAGGAGCATGCAGTACAGCTGGAGGGTGCCACACAACAACATCAGCATTGTGGTCAGAGAAGTGGTGCAAGCCATCATCGAAGAATACCTGGAGGAGCTCCTCCAGTGCCCCTCCACTGAAGAAGGATGGAAGAAAGTTGCAGAGCAGTAGTATCAGAAGTGGAACTTCCCCCATACCATTGGAGCCATAGGTGGGAAGCACGTGGCCTGCAAAGCTCCACCCAACTTGGGGTCCAATTATTTCAACTACAAGGGCTTCTTCAGCATCATCCTCTTTGCCATGGTTGATGCTGACTACAAGTTCATGTACATAGATGCTTCAGGCAATGGGTCAGCTTCAGATGCCCAGATATACAACGCCAGTGACCTCAAGGAGGGGCTGGAAGGCAACCTCATCATGGGCTTACCAGATGCAGACCCCCTGCCCAATGACACACAAGATGTGCCCTACTTCATCGTGGGGGATGACGCCTTCTCCCTCAGAACCTACCTCATGAAGCCCTACACTTCCAGACTCCTCACCCATGAAGAGAGGATCTTCAACTGCAGGCTGTCCAGGGCAAGGCGGGTGGTGGAGAATGCCTTAGGCATCCTGGCCAACAGGTTCCAGGTACTTCTCACCAACATGCAGCATTGCCCAGAGACCATGAGGAGGATCATGGAAGCTTGCTGCATCCTGCACAATCTCATGCGCACCCGCTACCCAGTCTTGCAGAACAGGCTCGTGGACCTCCAACAAGGCAATGGGGACATGGCGCCTGCGGAATGGAGGCAAGGGTGAAACCTGATAGTCACTGAGGATGTGCAAGGCCCCAACAGAGCCTCACGTGAAGGGAAGAAGCAGTGCAACCTCCTGAGACACCGGTGCAACTCCCCAGCTGGAGCAGTGGAGTGGCAAGACAGGATGATAGATGATTAATGGGTGCTTCCTTCAGCCTGTCTCATCACACTGATGAGATTGGGCCATTTATGTTGGGTGGGCCTACAATGAACAGGGAGTTTAATAAAGAGTTGTGTTTGTGTTCACATGTGTGGATGATTATTACATTGTTATTGATAATAAAGGGCCATAGGTGTGTTATCTGGGAGGGTGGACCATACAGTCCCACTATGCTTACACTGGAGGTTTATCTATCCCCACAGCTATTACACATCCCAAAGGTATCTCTGCCCATCCCACAGTTATTTCCCATCCCACAGGTATCCCTGCCCACCCCACTGCTATCTAACCCATTCCACAAGCATGCAAAGGCTTAAATCAATTCTAAAAGTTTCCACCAAGACTTTATTAAAAAAAAAAAAAGAAATGAAGCCAGTGTTTGAATCAAAGATAAACTTTGTTGAACAACAAGCTGTAAAAGAAAAATGACCCAAGTCAAGTGTCCAAATAAAGTCCAAATCCAGTTTCTGGCAGTCTTCACAGTAACTCGGAGGTATGTCCAGTCTCAGGGGTGAAGGGTCCAGGTGCTATGGAGGTGGTTGCTGCTGCAGTGCTGCTCTGAAGCACCACCGGGGTTCCTGGCCCCGAGAGGACAACAGGGGACATGTGTTGAGAAAGCTCTCTGACAGCTGGCTCAGACCTGTGATGCTGAGAGGTCCTTCCTCCATGCCATGGGGTGTCAGCCCCAGTACTGAAGACAGATGTACTGAGGCCGGGCTTGGCTGTGGGGTGGAGGAAGGAGTAGTGTAGTGGGGCTGTCTAGTCTGCAGCTAGGTGGCATTGGTGGCATCAGTGGAACCGGTGGCAATGGTGTCGCCCTATGACTCTGTGCCTGGACTGGGAAGGGCTGCTGCCTGTGCTGCTGGACCTCCTGGTAGATGTAGCCCTGGTAGGTGAGGGGCTGTGGGAAGCCTTGGAATGGGAGGGACATCACCTGGGGTGGAGGAGCAGACCTGGACTGGTGGGAGCAGGTTCCTCTGGATCTGGAGGGTTGTGAAGCTGCTCGGTGTTGACCAGCTGAGAGAGGAGATCTATGCTGGTGTGGATGGTGTCCCTGAGCTCCAGCAGGAAAGTGTGGCTCTGCCCCTCCTGCTGTCTGGCTCTCTGCCTTTCTGTGGAGGTGGAGCTGGGGGTGGTGGATGCGGCTACAGCTGTGGTGGACGCAACGTCTCCTTTCTCCCACCGCACCAGGGAGTCCTCCACATGCTCCACCACGGTTACAACACCTGTCCGCGGGTTCTCCGCCATGGCACGCTCCACAGAAACCTGCCTGGAGACAGGGACTGACTCTCGGCCGGAAGAGGACTGGCTCTCAGCAGGCTGCCGGAGAGAGAGGGTAATGAGAGGGCTGCTGGTGCTCCTCAGTGGTGGATCTTACCCTCCAGGAAGCTGCACCTGGCCATGACGTAGGTCTCTCTGTCCATCAGCTTAACTGTGGCCTGGCCAGATTTCTTGAGGTGCAGCTTCCCGTACCAGGTGTGCATGTGCTTCCACCAGCTGAGGAGCACCTCCGAAGTGTAACCCATACTCTCCGCCCTCTCTCTCCAAGCATCCTGCTTCCTTTTGGAGTCCTTGTACAGCCAGTCCCTTCCGCCACAGATAGTCATTCTCTCTCAGCCACTCCAGCACCTCATCCTCGTGTTCCTCCTCAATATAGTATTGCCTCCTCTCCCGTCCCCACATACGCCTCTTCCTCCCTTTGGCAGGACCAGATGGGCCTTCATCACAGGGGCTCCCAGGTAGTAGGGGCTGCTCCTCCACACCACCAGCAGCAGCAGCACCAGCAGGATCATCATCATCATCATCATCATCATCATCAGGATCATAATCATCATCATCATCATCAGCAGCAGCAGCAGCAGGATCATCATCAGCAGCAGCAGCAGCAGCAGCAGCAGGAGCAGCAGCACCAGCACCAGCACCAGCACCAGCACCAGCACCAGCACCAGCACCAGCAGCACCAGCACCAGCATGAGCAGGACCAGGAGCACAAGCAGGACGAGCAGGACGAGCAAGACCAGGAAAACAAGCAGTACGAGCAGTACGAGCAAGTTCAAGAGCACGAGCAGGACCAGCAGGACCAGGAGCAGCTTCAGCAGAGTAAGCACCAGCAGAAGCACCACCGCCAGGAGCAGCTTCAGGAGAACCTCCATCACCAGAAGAGCGAGCCCGAGCAGCAGAAGCAGAGTCAGGGATAGGGGGCGGGAGGGTGGCCCCATCCCTCTTGCCAGGGATGGCGGCAGGTTGCTGAGGCTTTCGCTTCTTCCCCATGGTTGTGGGGTTGCTGGATGGCAGGGAGGCTGGCAGGCACCAAGGCTGGCAGGAAGGCTGGCACGAAGGCTGGCAGGAAGCCTGGCAAGCAGGCAGGCATGAAGGCTGGCAGGCAGGCTGGCAGGCAGGCTGGCAGGAAGCCTGGCAGGAAGCCTGGCAGGAAGCCTGGCAGGCAGGCAGGAAGGCAAGCAGGCACCAAGGCTGGCAGGCAGACTGGCTGGCAGGGAGGCTGGAAGGCAAGCTGGCAGCAAGGCTGGCAGGCAGGCAGAGAGCAAGGCTGGCAGGGAGGCTGGCCAGGAGGCTTGGATGCAGACTGGCAGGAAGGCTGGCAGCAAGGCTTGCAGGCAGGCATGCAGGCAGGGCAGGGAAGGACTCGATGTATCCAGCAGCAGGTCTTTCCTCCGAATGCTGGCCACGTGCGAGCTGCTTTCCTTTATATCCACGTGGCTTACGCAATGCATCCCCTCTGCATGCATAATTAACGTTCGGCATCTGTTCGGCTTCCGCTGTGCATCCGCTAGGCTTCCGCTCTGCATCCGCTTCATCCACTGTGCATCCGCTGTGCAACTGCTGTATCCATTCCACGTCCACCTTGCTGAGGTCCCCTGGAAGCCTAGCGGATGTGCCATCCGCTCCCATCTGCTTCCATCCGCCATGCGTCCTCCCCGCGTCCATTCCTTTCCATGTTATCCGCTCCGGTTATGCAAATTTTTGCCACTTTTGAGAGCGGATAACAACGGATGGAAAATTTTGCTCGTCCGTTGTGTCCTTTTTACATACATTTTGCATCCGTTGGGCAGTGTGACAGGGTCTTTAACAATTGAATTTTTAGTCCTAATTTTAGACACTAAACAAAGACTACCTTTAAGAAACCTAGTCACCAATGAGAGCTATAGCAGAAAAGTGGCACAGAGGGAGAGTAAGTAGGATGGAGGCAGAACTTGCAATCACTATACATCATCTGTCAGTCTTCAAGATCTTCTGCTATTGCTTTGCATCTTTTCGACTGCCATAAGTAACGGGGGGTGGAAAAGGGAGGTAGGAATAGTTGGGGAAGTTATCAAACTATGCCAAGGTCAACGGACAGAGGCCTCATCATCACCTGAAGATGCCCACATGATCATATCCACAACTTCTAATTGGAAGTGTCATTTGAACTATTGGGGGTGGGAAAATTTCCATCACTTTCTATATGTGAATTGCGCGCCTAAATTCTCAGAT
>BLBF01000052.1:21542630-21621117 GCA_015471245.1 Laticauda colubrina
GCCTGACATCATCTTTCTTCCACCACTAGTAGAAATCACATGGTGTTTCAGCAACTACAGTAGCATTGTTATGACAACCTGCCCCCCTGGAAATGAAGTGGTTTCATTAAGAAAAAGGCCCACTAAAACTTTCATGCTTTGATACCCTCATGTGCAGGTATTATTTTCATTCTGCACAACCAGTTGAATGAAAAATTGCCCCAAGAATTGAAAAGTGTATATATTCTAGCCCAATATTGGGAAAGCACTGTGAACGTATCTTAAGCCCATGTCACACTGGCCAATGGATGTAAAAAGGACACAGAGGATGAGCAAATTGTTCCATCCGTTGTTATCCGCTCTCAAAAGGGGTATAAATTTGCATAACCAGAGCGGATAACACGGACGCAGGGAGTACACAGGGCAGATGCAAAGCGGATGGGAATGGAAGCCTAGTAGATGGAAGCGGAGGGGAGCGGATGGGAGTGGGTGGCACATCCGCAGGGCTTCCGGGGGGCCTCAGCGAAGCGAACGCAGAATGGAAAGAGCGGATGCAGAGCGGACGCCAAACGGATGAAGCGGATGCAGAGCGGAAGCCTAGCGGATGCACAGCAGAAGCCTAATGGATGCCTGGCATTCACTGCGCATGCGGGGAGGATGCATTGCGTCAGCCCCGCGGATATAACGGAAGCAGCTTGGAAGCAGGTCGCCATTCAGTGGAAAGACCTGCTGCCGGACACATCGACTGCCTTGCCTGCCCTGCCTGCATGTCTGCCTGCCAGCCTTGCTGCCAGCCTTGCTGCCAGCCGGTCTGCCAGCCTCCCTGCCAGCCTTGCTGCCAGCCGGTCTGCCAGCCTTGCTGCCAGCCGGTCTGCCAGCCTTGCTGCCAGCTGGTCTGCCTGCCAGCCTTGGTTCAAGTCTGCCTGCCAGCCTTCCTGCCAGCCTTGGTTCATGTCTGCCTGCCAGCCTTGGTGCCTGCCTGCCTGCCAGGCTGCCTGCCAGCCTTCCTGCCAGCCTCTGTGCCTGCCTCCCTGCCAGCCTTGATCCCAGCCTCCCTGCCAGCCTTGCTGCCAGCCTCCCTGCCAGCCTTGCTGCCAGCCGGTCTGCCAGCCTTGCTGCCAGCCGGTCTGCCTGCCAGCCTTCCTGCCAGCCTTGGTTCATGTCTGCCTGCCAGGCTTGGTGCCTGCCTGCCTGCCTGCCTGCCAGCCTGTCTACCAGCCTGTCTACCAGCCTTTCTGCCAGCCTTGTTTCCTGCCAGCCTCTCTGCCAGCCAGCAACCCCACAACCATGCGGAAGCACAGCAAGCCTCAGCCATCTGCTGCCAGCCCTGGCAAGAGGGACAGGGCTACCATCCCGCCCCCTGGCCCTCACTCTGGTTCTGCTGGGGCTTCTGCAGCACGGGCTCGCTCTTCTGGGGCTGGCGCTTCTGCTGCTTCTGCTTCTGGAGGAGCTGATGACAAGCACTCCAGCACCAGCCACCTCCACAGCACCTGCACCCTTCACCCCTGAGACTGAGCGACCAAGAGGAGTGCCAGAGACTCATTTTTGTCTTATAGGTTGTTGCTAATAAAGTCTATTTATGATTCACACACTTGTTCCATTTCTTTTTTTTAATAAAGTCTTGCTGGAAACTTTTAGAAATGGCTTAAGCCTTTGCATGCTTGTGGGATGGGTAAGGATAGCTTTGGTATGGGTTAGGATACCTGTGGAATGGGTAATAGCTGTGGGATGGGTTAGGATAGCAGTGGGATAGATAAACCTCCAGTGCAAGCATAGTGGGACTGTATGGTCCACCCTCCCAGGTGCCACACCTACGGCCCTTTATTATCAATAATAATGTAATAATTATCCACACATGTCAACATAAACGCAACTCTTTATTAAACACCATGTTCATTGTAGGCCAACCAAACATACATGGCCCAATCTCATCCGTGTCATGAGACAGGCTGAAGGAAGCATCCATTAAGCATCTACCATCCTGTCTTGCCATTCCACTGCTCCAGCTGGGGAGTTGCACCAGTGTCTCAGGAGGTTGCGCTGCTTCTTCGCTTCATGTGAGGCTCTGTTGGGGCCTTGCACATCCTCAGTGTTGATCAGGTTTCGCCCTTGCCTCCATTCTCCAGGCTCCATGTCCCCATTACCTTGTTGGAGGTCCACAAGCCTGTTCTGCAAGACTGGGTAGCGGGTGCGCATGAGATTGTGCAGGATGCAGCAAGCTTCCATGATCCTCCTCACAGTCTCTGGGCAATGCTGCATGGTGGTGAGAAGTACCTGGAACCTGTTGGCCAGGATGCCAAAGGCCTTCTCCACCACCCGACTTGCCCTGGACAGCCTGTAGTTGAAGATCCTCTCTTCACAGGTGAGGCATCTGGAGGTGTAGGGCTTCATGAGGTAGGTTCTGAGGGAGAAGTCGTCATCCCCCACGATGAAGTAGGGCACATCTTGTGTGTCGTTGGGCAGGGGTACTGGATCTGGGAAGCCCACGATGAGGTTGCGTTCCAGATTCTCCTTGAGGTGACTGGCGTTGTATACCTGGGCATCTGAAGATGAGCCGTTGCCTGAAGCATCGATGGACATGAACTTGTAGTCAGCATCAACCATGGCGGAGAGGATGATGCTGAAGAAGCCCTTGGAGTTGAAATAAGTGGACCCCGAGTTGGCTGGAGATTTGCAGGCCACGTGCTTGCCATCTATGGCTCCAACGGTGTGTGGTAAGTTCCATTTCTGATACCACTGCTCTGCAACTTTCTTCCATCCTTCTTCAGTGGAGGGGTACTGGAGGAGCTCCTCCTTGTATTCTTCGATGATGGCCTGCACCACTTCTCTGACCACAATGCTGATGGTGTTGGATGACACCCTCCAGCCATACTGCATGCTCCTGTAGGAGGTCCCTGAGGCCAGGTGGCGCAGAGTGAGTGCCACCTTGAGCCCAGGTTCCAGGCTGGGCCGGAAGCTGGTGTTTGCCTTGGTCAACCTGGGTGTCAGCCGCTGCACAACTTCATCAAACATGGCTGGAGGCATCCTCATGAAGTTCTGGAATGCCCGAGTGTGTTCCTTCCTGAGCTCCACCATCAGCTTGTTGTACAATCCGTCCTCTGCTCTTCTGGCGAACCATCTTCAGATCCAGACTCTTTTTGGGTGGCTCCTTTTTTGGGTGGCAGTAGTGTTCAGAGAGCCTGCAGATGGCTTCGCACTGTTGCAGAACGATGGTGGCTGCCGAAAGGACTTTGTTACAATCCACGGTGGACATGACTGGATGCTGTGGAAGAGGAAGAGGCAGATGAAGGCTGCAGAGGTCTGCACCGCTGGTCTGCTGTTCTGCTAGTGTGATGCAGGCGAGTTGCTCCCCCTTTTTATAGGCAGTATAGGTTTTCCGCTAGGCATCCTCTAGGCATCCTGTAGGCATCCTCTAGACATCCTTAATATCTGAGATAGGTCCCCTCTGCAAACGTTTTTTTCCATTTTAAACGCTTTGTTTCCATTCTGCATCCGCTAGGCATCCGTTCTGCATCCGTTCTGCGCCCGTTCCGCTTCCTCCCTGTGTCCGGGCAGATGGAGTTGCGCGGATGCGTAGCGGATGCCTAGCTGATACAGTGGATGCATAGCAGATGCGTAATGGATGCGTAGCGGATGAGTAGCGGATGCAGAATGGATGAACTGGATATATTTTCCACGCAAAAGTTTTAGGCAGCCCAAAACTTTTGGAGCAGATGAAACGTCCATAAACGGTTGCTGGATGGATAGAGAGGAAGCAAAACGGAGGCAGTGAGTACAGAACGGATACATCGCGTTAACCAACGGATGGCAAGCTTTTTTGTCCGTTTTACATCCTCTTTGCATCCGTTGGTTCAGTGTGACATGGGCTTTACCCATATCCAGTTTGACATTTTTCCCTTGCAAATGTTTCTTTTACTTTTATTAAGATGTTTTTTTTCCTAAACCTAACAAATTTGAAGTTTCTTTGTTGTGCAAACTATAAAAGTAAATTTAAACTATTACTTGAGGTACTTTCTCTTTTGTAAAAAGAGAATCCTTGCATGCTTGAATGTTCTAAACAGTAAATTAAATGATCTTCCTTAACATGGTAGCAAATTGGGGTCTAGTATACTAAGACTAGAAGCCATATTTGTATGCCTTCTTTGCATGTGTTGATAATGAACAAGAACGCTGATGTTAAATGACTCATTTCATATAAGCAGTCTATTAGCTAAAGAGCACTGAACATAAATATGTGAACTGACCTGTAAAGTCAGTTTCAATTTAATGACCAAGACATATGTCAAGTTACATGGCACATTTTATAGAGCAAGTGTATTTTTTTGCAAAGCAAATGGGACAGAAGGTTAAAGATAAAGCAAGCTATTGTTAATAACCATTTACAAGTTGTAGAGATTGAAATGGAGAGCTTGGAGTTTAAGTATTCTAAGGAAAAAAGTTCTTCCAATCTGCTAACACAGTTTCTTATGAGCTATCTTTGCTTCCTTTTCATACTGATTTTATTCCATCATCTTGCTACTCTTCTATGCAGTCATTAAATTTCCTGTTCTTCCATTATCTTCACAATCAAATATTCAGTTCCCTTCCCCACTGTCTTAATTCCATTTTGTAATCTCCATGGAATTGATTTTGCTGCTACTGCCTTATTAATTAATTTCTTCTTGAATTCTCCAGGGCTTACACTGGACAGACTTCTGTATCAGTCTGGCAATTGTTGAAACAAAAAGAGCAGATTTACAGCTGGCATGTGTGACACCATCAGCAGCATACCAGGCAAATAGAAACACAAGGAATAGAATGGTTGCAGGAGTTTATAACAGCTCACAAGATTTATTGTAGCTGAAGCTGGAAGTGTTACATCATGTCAGATGATAATTTGGCAACATAAATTATGAGTTGCAGGAGAATGGTGATTAAGAATTGCTAACTGTGCAGGAAATCATTATGTCTGACAGTGAACAACTTCATGTGGCAGCATTTTGATTTTTGAATCTGCAAAAGATAGTGTTGCATCTTGGGTGAGGGGAAGTGATTAATTAGTACTCATTGGCAGTGATTTAACACTGAGAAGAATTAACACATTTCATGATAAAATATATAAAAACAACCAAGCATGAATTTGCCTGAGCATCAACAAGCAGCGTCTATGCAACTCCGCATCATGATCAATAGGACAGGAAAAGCTTCTAATGTGACTTGGAGTGATATGTAGATTTCTTTACCAGTGAAATGGGAAATATCAAAAATTTCACTTCCATAACTTATTTTTTTTTAATAAAAATGTTACTTGGGCTTTCACAAAACATAAGTAAAATTTCTTTTTTTGAGAATAGCATGGTCCCGGGTTATCACTTCTCCATACAGACACAAAGTCAATTTCATATTCATCTTTGTGTTCTATTCCATATCTTATTATTTTTTTTTCTCAATAATTTTCCCTTCCTTTAGTTTTCTCAATCTTACTTTTAATTATCTCATTCCTTTCTAAATTCAATTATATATATATATCTTTTTCTAAGTTTCAATACCTTTTTAGGCATCATATTTATATTATAAATCTGTCCTGTTTCAATTTCATATTTTCTTTTATCATTAAACAAAATTTTCCCCTGTAGTTACTAATTGGAGTATGACACTTTTGTATATTTTAATTTTTATCCATTCAACTCTTATTTAAACTTCAATTTATGCCTTTAGAATTATAACATTCAATATAACACATAACTTCCAGTAGAATTCTGCTTGGTACATTCTTAAAATATGCACTAAGTTCTTAAAGAGAAAATATATGCATAACAGTAATAAATAAAACACTTATTCTATTCCAAATCAGTTCTATCATTAATGTTAGTTATAATCTTTGACATCTTTAACATTCCTTTTCAATAGGATATCATATTTTAGGAACACTTATAATATTTCCATATTTTTTCATGTTTCTTTCAAATTCCTCTTCACTTAAATTTTTATAACACATTTATAATGATTAAATGTTCCCCTCCTTTTCTAATTTCATTCTCTCATTCTCTTTATTTCATATATTTATTAAACTTTCCATTACATTACAATGAATATTTTATCAATCATTTTAATCACACTTGTTTCATATTTTCAAAGTTCATTTCTATTTCTAATATAACAATACTATCTTATGTACCCTTGCAGAATCCCCCATTCAATTAAGTTTTCACCCATTATCTCTGTGTCTTGTACATTTACCATTTTTCTATGTCCTGGTTCTGTCCTTTATAATTTCTTTTCCTTTCCCTCTTCTCCCTCTTCTTCTCCCTTCCCTTTTTGACCCCTTCTCTCTCTAATTCCAATTCTCTCTTCTGTAATCCTCTCTTCTGTTTCTTCCTAATGTTATAATTACTTTTCAAACTATTCTTTTTTGGGGTTGTTTTTTCGGATATGAAATTTTTCACTCTCTTTCCCCCCTTTCCTTTCTTTACCCCACATAGAAATACTTGATCATTGAAGATGGCTTCTTCTTTGTCCTGCCCTTCTTGTTTTACAGGCATTTCTTGTTGTTTCTCATAGTTCAGGATCTTCATTTCTAAAAATTGAAATACGAAGCCTAAAGAACCTCTTCCTTCTTGGGCATCTTCTTTCTGTTTTTGAAGTTCCATTCTCAATTCTTCTAAGAGTGATACCATTTTAAAAACTTTTAAACAACCACCCGATTAATTTTAGTCCTTTAGATCCAATAGCCAAAAATCCAAAAATCATCAAGTAATCCAAATAATCCAAAGCTGTTTCTTCTTGCTTCTTTTTTCCACTTTCTCTTCCTGGGGTCTCTTATCTTGTTACAAAGTTTCAGTTAAAATGTATCTTTTAGGAATCTTGTTGAAGTTTCACTGTTAATTCCTTTCACTTCCAGGTGGTCTCCTCCCTATTTCCAGATTCCACCCTTTTTTTTCCTTCTTTTAAAAGTTTTTGAGAATCCAGAAATCTTTATTATCCCTTTGACATTTTATTTTCAGCTTAAATACCTGTTACTGTCAAAGTGAATTTTTGCCGATTTCTTGCTTAAATCTCTTAATTTTGTTGTCAACATAGAGTTGACATAAAGTTGTCAGCATAGAAAAGAAAAGGAAAAAAAAACACCAAATTCTTTCCCTTCCCTCTCTCATTTGCAGCTTCAAAGTCTTCTTTGGGAACAATGTTGTTCTTTAAAATTCAAATTTCAGTTTACCCTGTATTGTTGCTTTTCCAGTTCAACCCAGTCAGCCAAAACCTTTCTCTTCTTATCTTCCTCCTGCACATTCTTTTCCAGTCGAGTTATTCTTTGAGGTGACCATTTCTGACCACCGCTGCAACTGCCTTCAGGAAAGGGAGTAATGGCCAGCTAGGGAGAAGAGATGTGGCTCTCCTCAACCCTACTGACAGTCTCTCCCCTCTTCACCATCTCTATGGGGTGGCTTAACCCCTAAATCAGCCAGCTCGGGGTACTCCAGTGGTGAGCACAGATCAAAACAGCACACAATCACAGATTTCAGTCTGTCACCAAAGAAGCTCCAATCGGATCTCACTTCCATAACTTATGAAGGACTGAGCAGAATAAAATTCAGACGAGAAACACAGCATAGCTTAATGGGAGCTCAAGAAACATATCTTTTTGTCAACCTAGACTTGAAAATACAGGAAACAAATATTTGACAGTCTGAATATATGACTTGAGACATCTTTAATGCTAGACTGAAGTTGTTCATTTATCACACTATTTCTTCCATGAAATAAACATATTTGTTGCTGAACAATGCATGATATCTGAATTTAATACATTCATGGCTAAGGGCTATGAAATGTTTTAATGTTATATCCTATTCCTTTGATGCAGCAACATTCCATGTCAGTTTCATAGATGTTGTGAATATCAGTGAAAAGGTTTTGAAGATATAATCTGTGATTATCAGATTATATGGGCTAGAAATAAGACTTTGGAATTAATTAAAATAATTCTTCTCTTAAATAGAAAGTATGTATGTTTTGAATTCTCTTTTTAAAATGATATTTATTTTTATTTTTTATTTATTTATTTTGTCAAGCAATTATAAGATAACAGGTATAAGTATAAACATAGTTATGGACAAATGAAATTGATACATACAAGAAAAATAAAAGAAATAAAAATAAAAAAGAAACAATAGGACAGGGATGGTAGGCACGTTGGAGTGCTTATGCATGCCCCCTACAGCCTCTTAGGAAAGGGATGAGGTCAATAGTAGGCAGTCTAAGGTTACAGTTTTTGGGGTTTGGGGAACAAACAACAGAATCAGATAGAGTATTCCAGACATTGACCACTTGGTTGCTGAAGTCGTATTTCCTGCAATCAAGTTTGGTGTGGTTTACCTTGAGTTTGTATCTCTTGTGTGCTCTTGTATTGTTATAGTTGAAGCTGAAGTATTCATTGACAGGTAGGACATTGCAATGTATAATTGTATATACTATACTTAGATCAGACTGAAGACGGCATAGTTCGAGGTTTCTTTGTCTAGAATTTCAAGTCTGGTGGCATAAGGTATTCTGCAATGCGTAGAGCAGTGAACTCTTCTTGTGAAATATTTCTGGACTTTCTCAACTGTGTTAATATCAGATACATAATATGGGTTCCGGAATGATGAGCTGTATTTGAGTATTGGTCTGGCAAATGTTTTGTATGCTCTCGTTAGTAGTGTGATATTACCAGAGAAAAAGCTATGTAGGATTAGGTTAACAACTCTTAATGCCTTTTTGGATATGCAGTTACAGTGGGCCCTAACACTCAGATTATTAGAGATGAGAACTCCAAGGTCCTTGACAGAGTTTGGATTATCAACAAGGTCTTGACTATTCAGCTTGTATTTTATTTTCTGTTTCTTTCTTTCTTTCTTTTTTTGCCAATATGTAAGACAGAACATTTATTTCTTGAGATTTGAAGTTGCCATTTGTTTGACCATTCTGATACATAGTCGAGGTCTTTTTGAATGGTAGCAGTATTGTCGGTGATGTTGAATAGCTTTACAACATCAGCAAAGAGAACACAGTTGCTCTTAATATGATCACAGAGATCATTAATGTTGAGCATGAAGAGAGTTGGTCCTAGAACATTGCCCTGGGGGACACCACTGTTGACAGGTACATAATTTGATAGGACGTTCCCAATTGGGACGTTCCCAATTGGGATGTTCCCAATTGTTCCCAATTTGTTGTCTGTTTGACAGGAATGCTTCTATCCAGTTATGCAGGTGTCCAGAGACACCGTAAGATTTTAGTTTTAGGAGTAGTTTGTGGTGTACCACTGAATCAAAGGCTTTACAGAAGTCTATGTAGATTGCATTTATTGCTTTTCCCGAATCAAGTTGTGTAGTCCATATGTTTCTGCAGTTTAAGAGTTGCAGATTACAGGATAGTTTTTTTCTGAAACCAAATTGTTCATTAGAGAGTAGGTTGTTTGTCTCTAAGTGGAGGATAATTGATTGGTTATGAATTGATTCCAGGACTTAACAGGTGATGCAGCCTAAAGAGATTGGTCTGTAATTTTCAACTAGGCTGGGGTCTCCCTTTTTGAAGATGGGGATGACCGTGGCTTGAGACCAAAGGTTTGGCAAGGTCCTGAAAGATTTTTCAAAGATTATGCTTAGAGATTTGGCTAACACACCTAAACAGCACACACCCCAAAATCAAGTTCACCATGGAAATGGAAATAAACAAACAACTACCATTCCTAGATGTACTAATCTACAAAAGAACAGATGGCACACTAGGACACACTGTATACCAGAAGAAAACACACACGAACTGCTACCTCAACACCCAATCCCACCACCACCCAGCACAGATAAATTCCGTGGCCAAAACACTAATCACCAGAACCAAACACCTGGCAGACAAGACACATATAAAGACTGAACTATGCACTCTGACTAAAGTACTGACAGCCAACGGCTTCCACAAAAATAAAATCACTAGCTTGATCCACAAAAACACACTAAGACATAATAGAGACCTAGAAGATCAACAGACCTATGGAACAGCTGTCCTGCCCTACATAAGAGGTACTACAGACAAAATCAGTAAGATACTACACAGGCATCACATCAAGACTGCCTTCAAAACAGACAAAAAAATAACAGCCATCCTTAAAAACCCCAAAGACAAAATTGACCTAAAAAACCAAGGCATATACGAAGTTCCCTGTAAATCATGCCCAGCCACTTACATTGGACAGACCAATAGAAGAATAAATACCCGCCTGGATGAACACAAAAATGCAGTAAAAAAGCTGGAACACACCTCCTCACTAGTCCAACACAGTAAAACCACAGGTCACAACATCAGCTTGAATGGCACTAACACCCTAGCCACTATAGAAAACCCCAGCCACAGAATCATCAGAGAAGCCATAGAGATTGAAAAAAGACCTGAAAGCATGAATAGAAGAGATGATTCCACCAGACTGTCAATCATTTGGAAGCCTGCACTCTCAAATAGAAAAATCTCCACACCACAAGCCAGGCAAACACCTGGGCAAAAACAGACTGCCTCTGATACCTCCAGCTCAAACACACCCCAACCAGGCACCCAGATTAAACCTGGCTTCCTAATAGATATTAGCCGTCCTTTCACACGAAGCCAAGCTGCACTGAAAGCCTCCAGTGCAGGAGCAGAGTGTTGCCAGCCAATCAAAGCCACAAAACAGACAAAAGAAACCAGAAACACCAATCAAACAAACTCCAGGTCCAATAAACACAGACCAAGATTCCCAACCAATCAGGATGTAGAAAAAAACATCCCTCCACAGCAATAGGCTAGCCTCAAATTTAAAACCAACGGCTGTGAGAGCCTGACCCACATACAAACTCAATACAGAAGACTGATGATGGCAGATGAGATTCTGCTGAAACATTGCTTCAACTTTAAAAGCACTACAATGACGTGGGATAATACCCGAAGGAAGCTGAAAAGAATATAGTGTGTATTTTAAGAATGTACCAAGCAAAATTCGATTGGAAGTTATGTATTTTATTGAATGCTATAATCTTAAAGGTATACACTGAAGCTTAAATAGGAGTTGGAATGGATAAAATTGAAAGATATAAAGGTGTCATACTCCAATTGGTAACTACAGGGAAAAAATTGTTTAATAAGAAAAGATAATATGAAATTGAAACAGGATAGACAAAAGTCTAAATATAATGATTTGATTGAGATGAGATAATTAAAATAAAGTTGAGAAAATTAAAAGAGGGGAAAAACTATGAAGAAAATATAAATCGGTAATAAGATATGGAATAGAATATAAAAATGAGCATGAAATTGAGTTTGGTGTCTGTATGAAGAAGTGATAACCTGCGACCATGCTATTTTCAAAAAAGATATTTTATTTGTATTTTGTTTTTTGAAAACCCAAATAAAACTTTCCAAAAAAAAAAAAAAGTCAATCATGTTGTGGTCATGGTTGGAAAAGGTTTCTTTCATTTGTATTCCGTAAATTGAATTCAAACTTTTGCAGAAGATGAGATTGAGGAAGTTATTAAGTCTAGTATTGTTGGTTACTAGTTGTTCTAGTCCCAGATTTGTTACAGCATTGTAGAAGACTGCATGTGTGGGTTCAGTTGTACATTATTTCAGGGTCCAGTTAATATGAGGTAGATTGAAGTCACCAAGGAAGATAAAAGTGTGTGGGCAGAATGGTGCCCATTTTAGTAGTGTATTTAGCTTGTTTGTATGTTCGATGTCATAATCAGGGACTCTGTAACATAGTAAGAACCAAAATGTGATATTTAAGGACAGTTCACAGACGATGGTCTCAGGAATAGCAAGCTCCTGAGTAACTTGGATGTTTTTTAGATGTAAGGACTTTTCATAGAAGATAGCAACACCTCCTCCTCTACGGATTTCACGATCTGATTGGGAAACATGATAGTCTCTTACTGTGGTAATGGAGTCAGGAAGAGATGTGTTGATCCATGTTTCACAGACAAATATGATGTCAAATTTAGCCATATTTAGTATGAGGAGAAAATCAGGTGTTTTGTTCACAAGGCTTCTTGCATCGAGTAGCTTGCATTTATAGCCAGTTGTATTTGGAATTGAGGTAGTTGGGGGTGTGCATACCTAGACTTGGGTGATAGTGGATTGGTTAAAGTATGGTTGGATGCTGAGTTGTGAGTTTTGTGACTTACTTTTGATACATTCAGAATGGTAGTCAATGTACAGGTCCTTTTCTCCATTGTCTAGATGGTTTTTGAGTTCTGCGCAGAGTTCATGGTAGAGGATTCTTTGCAGTGTGGATAAGTCTGGTCTTGAGCGAAGTTTTTTTATGGGTGGGATTGGATTTTGCAGTGGTGTTTATTGTATAAATATATATATGTTTGCTGGACTCATTTTTGCAAACAACTTTACAAAATCTTGTGGCCACAGAGCCATCATTGTATTTGTACCCAGTGCCATCTTTGGTTGTTTCAATGATATCTTCAGGAGAGATGTTTGTTGTATTTGAGTTGCTCATGATATCATGAACTTTGGTGATGTCGTCTGATTCATTGGTGTCTTCGAGACCAAATAAAATGCCATTTGGACATTTCTGTTCACGTTCCATGGTATCTCTGATGAGTAAGGAGATATAATTTGTGGAATTATTTGATGGGATAGTAATTGTTTGTGGCTGTGGTTTGGTGGTTATTTTTGGTTGTAGTTGTGGTTGTAGTTGAGGTAGTAGTTGTGGTAGTTGTGGGATTTGATTTTTGAGTTGATAGGTACTCATTTATCTTTGCTGTATTTTTTTTTCAAGAGAGATTAAGCTTGCTTTTATAGTTGTTTCAAAACCTGTTACTAAGTGTTCTTCTATTGAGTGAATGAGTAATTCTATGCTTTCAACTCTATCAGGCTGGGTATTCAGTTTGTTTAGCTCAGGAAAACATGATGGACATAGACAAAAGAATGTATCTGATATTTTAACAATATCAACTAGGCTTTTGTTTGCATATTAAGCAGGCAAGGTGGGCTTGATTGTTGCATAGGTGGCATTTGATGTTAATTTCACTTTCATTGTTGGTTTCAAGACATCTAAAATATATGCAGGAGTCTGGGAGGTCATTGGTAGAGATATTTTTTTTTGTTTTGGTTTGGAGTTTTTGGTTGGCATGGTCAATAGCAATAGTACACTAAACAATGACAATAGCTAGTTAATGTGACAGGAAGACAGTTACTTAATGAATGTTGATAATTAATAAATGTTAATTGATATGTTAGAGAACAAATCAAAAGTAAGGTTACTTATTACTAAAAATCAATCAATCAATTGGTTATTCAAATCACTCTAATCAAATAATTTTGCTAAGCACCAAACAGCCTAATTAATTACATTGATCACTAAACACACTGGTCAATTAAATTCACTAAATCACTGATTTTACTAATCAGATATTCAGTAATCACACTATATGCACTAAACAATCATACTAATCAATAAAAACAATAAATCAATTAATAATTTGATAAAATTAATTACTTTAAAGAAATTGATTTGGAGATATCATTATCTAATCTTTGATATAGGTCTTGAGGTAGAAAGTTTTAAGTTTTGAAATAATGAAAGTAATGAAGTAGTATTGCTACTTCAGTCAGCAAGTAAAGGCTTATTGCTTTGCTTAGCTGTTGCTGATATCTGAGAATAGGTTTATAACCCCTAATAAACCGGCCGGAGGCCTCTTTTCCTGGACTGGATAAAGAGCAGTTTCTTTGTGTCAAACAGGTTTTAAAACATGAACAAAAGAAATATTTCCAAGTTCCGCTCAAAATTGTCAGCAAAAGTTTACATACTCTTTCTTGTTTTGCAAATTGAGTTTTTGAGATAGCAAAGATGCAAACATGCTGAAGGGGGGTGGATCTCTGGCCCCTTTTCTTTGCATTTAAAGTTTGATGATGATGATGATGAGTTTGATCAGTACGGTGAGACTTTGAAGGCTGGTTATTAGAAGAAACCAGTAAGAACTAAATATTATAATCAAAGGACAAGAACACTTAAATTTTCTGGGCTAAAAAAGAATGAAGCAAAAAAAAATCATTGGACATATTGAAGGACATTTTGAATAATGGATCTGAAAGTTGATTTCATATGTGTCTGGCTTCACAGATAGATTGTGTTTAAAATATGTTATGAAAGTGAAACAACTTTTACATGATAAGATTGAGACTGATCTGAAAGTTCATTTTAAAATGTCAGACTACAAGAATGATACAGGAAAAGATGCTACAGTAGATATACAGAGGAAACAAGCTGATGCCTTAATAAATAAAAGGGATACATAAATAACAAACAAGAGAGTGAACAGGACAGCAATATAAATAGCATTTAGATTATATATCACTTCAAAGTACCTTATGGCCCTCTCTAAGTGGTTTACAGAGTCAATATATTGCCCCCAACAATCTGGCTTCTCATTTTACCAACCTCAGAAGGGTGGAAGGCTGAGTTAAAGCCCCTGTCACACTGCACCACCGGATGCAAAGAGGATGTAAAATGGACAAAAAAACTTGCCATATGTTCAAAAACGCGATGTACTCACTGCCTCCGTTTGGCTTCCTCTCTATCCGTCCAGCACCCGTTTATTGACGTTTCATCCGCTCAAAAAGTTTTAGGCTGCTTAAAAATTTTGCACGGAAAATGTATCCAGTTCGTCCATTCTGCATCTGCTACGCATCCGCAACGCACCTGTTACGTACCATTACGCATCTGCTATATCCGCTAGGCATCCGCTGCGCATCCACGCAACTCGCATCCGCGCAACTCGCATCCACTCGGATGCAGGGAGGAAGCAGAACAGACGCGGAACAGATGCAGAACGGATGCCTAGTGGATGCAGAACGGAAACAAAGCGTTTAAAATGGAGGAAACGTTCACAGAGGGGACCTATCTCAGATATTAAGGATGTCTGCAGGATGCTTAGAGGAAGCCTAGAGGATGCCTAGCGGAAAACCTATACTGCCTCTAAAAAGGGGGAACAACTCGTCTGCATCGCACTTTCAGAACAGCAGCCCAGCGGTGCAGACCCCTGCAGCCTTCATCTGACTCTTGCTCTTCCATAGCATCCAGTCATGTCCACCGTGGATTGGGACAAAATCCTTTCGGCAGCCAACATCCTTCTGCAACATTGCAAAACCATCAACAGTCTCTGTGAACAGTACTATGGGAAGAAAAGGAGGCACCCAAAAAAAGTCTGGATCCGAAGATGGTTCGCCAGAAGAGCAGAGGACGGACTGTACAACAAGCTGATGGTGGAGCTCAGGAGTGAAGACCCTTGGGCATTCCAGAACTTCATGAGGATGCCTCCAGCCATGTTTGATGAAGTTGTGCAGCGCCTGACACCCAGGTTGACCAAGACAAACACCAACTTCCCACCCAACCTGGAACCTGGGCTCAAGGTGGCACACACTCTGCGCCACCTGGCCTCAGGGACCACCTACAGCAGCATGCAGTACGGCTGGAGGGTGCCACCCAGCACCATCAGCTTTGTTGTCAGAGAAGTGGTGCAGGCCATCATCGAAGAATACAAGGAGGAGCTCCTCCAGTACCCCTCCACTGAAGAAGGATGGAAGAAAGTTGAAGAGCAGTGGTATCATAGGTGGAACTTCCCCCACACCGTTGGAGCCATAGATGGCAAGCACGTGGCCTGCAAAGCACCAGCCAACTCAGGGTCCTCTTATCACAACTACAAGGGCTTCTTCAGCATCATCCTCTTCGCCATGGTCGATGCTGACTACAAGTTCATGTACATCGATGTTTCAGGCAACGGCTCATCTTCAGATGCCCAGGTATACAACGAGGAGGAGGGGCTGGAAAGCAACCTCATGGAAGGCTTCCAAGATCCAGACCCACTGCCCAACGACATGCAAGATGTGCCCTACTTCATCATGGGGGATGACGCCTTCTCCCTCACAGTCTACCTCATGAAGCCCTACACCTCCAAATACCTCATCCGTGAAGAGAGGATCTTCAACTACAGGCTGTCCAGGGCAAGGCGGGTGGTGGAGAAGGCCTTTGGCATCCTGGCCAACAGGTTCCAGGTACTTCTCACCAACATGCAGCATCGCCCAGAGACCATGAGGAGGATCGTGGAAGCTTGCTGCATCCTGCACAATCTCATGCGCACCCGCTACCCAGTCTTTCAGAACAGACTCGTGGACCTCCAGCAAGGCAACAGGGACATGGAGCCTGGGGAATGGAGGCAAGGGAAAAACCTGATCGACACTGAGGATGTGCAAGGGCCCAACAGAGCCTCACATGAGGCGAAGAAGCAGCACAACCTCCTGAGACACTGGTGCAACTCCCCAGCTGGAGCGGTGGAGTGGCAAGACAGGATGGTAGATGCTTAATGGATGCTTCCTTCAGCCTGTCTCATCACACGGATGAGATTGGGCCATGTATGTTTGGTTGGGCTACAATGAACAGGGCGTTTAATAAAGAGTTGTGTTTTATGTTGACATGTGTGGATCAATGCTTACATTGTAATTGATAATGAAGGGCCATAGGGGTGGCACCTGGGAGGGTGGACCATACAGTCCCACTATGCTTGCACTGGAGGTTTATCTATCCCCACAGCTATCAAACATCCCAAAGGTATTCCTGCCCATCCCACTGCTATCTTAACCCATCCTACAAGCATGCAAACGCTAAACCATTTCTAAAAGTTTCCACCTAGACTTTATAGAAAAAAATTAATGAAGCAAGTGTGTGAAGCAAAGATAAACTTTTTTAATAACAAGCTGTAAAATAAACATGACCCAAGTCAAGTGTCCAAATAAAGTCCACAAATATCCAGGCAGCCAGTCTCTTGCACTCCTCTTGGTCACTCGGAGGTGTGTGTTAGGTGTGTGTTAGGTGTGTGTTAGGTGTTAGGGCGCAGGTGCTTTGGAGGTGGTTGCTGCTGCAGTGCTGGTCTGAGGTGTTATTGGAGTGCCTAGCCCTGAGAGGACAACAGGGGACGGTGTGTTGAGAAAGGTGTCGGACAGCTGGCTCAGCCCCGTGATGCTGAGAGGTCCTTCCTCCATGCCATGGGGTGTCAGCCCTAGTACTGAGGACAGATGTACTGAGGCCGGGCTTGGCTGTGGGATGGAGGAAGGAGCAGTGTAGCGGGGCTGCCTGCTCTGCAGCAGGGTGAGGACTGTCGTGGTTGGCATCGGTGGCATCATTGGAACCGGTGACAACGGTGTCGCCCGATGACTCTGTGTCTGCATTTGTAAGGGCTGCTGTCTGTGCTGCTGGACCTCCGGGTAGCTGTAGCCCTGTAGGTGAGGGGCTGTGGGAAGCCTTGGTATGGGAGGGACATCACCTGGGGTGGAGGACCAGACCTGGACTGGGTGGCAGCAGGTGCCTCTGGGTCTGGAGGGTTGTTAAGCAGCGTGGTGATCTTCTCCTTCACCACCTGGCACTGGGGATCCGCCATCTCCTTGAGGGTCTGGTTCACATAAGTGAGGAAGGGCTTGCGGTTGGAGGAGGAGGATTCGATGGGGACCAGCTGAGAGAGGAGACCTATGCTGGTGCGGATGGTGTCCCTGATCTCCACCAGGACCTTGTGGCTCTGCCCTTCCGGTGGTCCGGCTCTCTGCCTTACTGTGGTGGTGGAGGTGTGGGTGGATGCGGCTTCGGCAGCGGTGGACTCGATGTCTCCTTTCTCCCACCGCACCAGGGAGTCCTCATCGCTCTCCACCATGCTTTCAACACCTGCCCGGGGGTTCTCCGCCATGGCACGCTCCACAGATACCTGCAGGGAGACAGGGACTGACTCTCGGCCGCCAGAAGACTGGCTCCCAGCAGGCTGCCGGAGAAAGAGGGTAGAGATTTGGGCTCCTGGTGCTCCTCAGTGGTGGACCTCACCCTCCAGGAAGCTGCACTTGGCCATGATGTAGGTCTCTCTGTCCATCAGCTTAACCCTGGCCTGGCCAGATTTTTTGAGGTGCAACTTCCCGTACCAGGTGTGCATGTGCTTCCACCAGCCGAGGAGCACATCCGATGTGTAGCCCAGACTCTCCGCCCTCTCTCTCCAAGCAGCCTGCTTCCGCTTGGTGTCCCTGTACAGCCGGTGTCCCTTCCGCCACAGATAGTCGTTCTCTCTCAGCCACTCCAGCACCTCATCATCGTGCACTTCCTCAATGTAGTACTGCCTCCTCTCCCGTTGTTGCATACGCCTCTTCCTCCCTTTGGCAGAACCAGATAGGCCCTCATCAGAGGGGCTTCCAGGTTGTAGGGGCTGCTCCTCTACACCAACATCATCATCATCATCATCATCACCAGCAGGATCATAATCATCATCATCATCATCATCATCAGCAGCAGCAGCAGCAGCAGCATAATCACCAGCAGGATCATAAGCAGCAGCAGCAGCAGCAGCAGCAGCAAGACCAGGATGAGCAGCAGCAGAGTAAGCACCAACAGTAGGGTCAGCAAGACCAGGAGCACGAGCAGAACGAGCAGGACCAGCAGGACCAGCAGGACCAGGAGCAGCTTCAGCAAAGTACGCAGCAGAAGCACCACTGCCAGGAGCAGCTCCAGCAGAAGCTCCAGCAGCAGAAGCCCCAGCAGAAGCAAAGTCAGGGTCATGGGGCAGGAGGGTGGCCCTGTCCCTCTTGCCAGGGATGGCGGCAGGTTGCTGAGACTTTCGCTTCTTCCCCATGGTTGTGGGGTTGCTGGCTGGCAGGAAGGCTTGCAGGAAGGCTGGCAGGCACCAAGGCTGGCAGGAAGCCTGGCAGGAAGCCTGTTAGGAAGCCTGGCAGGAAGGCAGGCACCAAGGCTGTCAGACAGACTGGCTGGCAGGGAGGCTGGAAGGCAGGCTGGCAGCAAGGCTGGCAGGGAAGCTGGAAGGCAGGCTGCCAAAAAGGCTGGCAGGGAGGCTGCCCAGGAGGCTGGGAGGCAGGCTTGGAGGCAGGCTGGCAGCAAGGCTTACAGGCAGACATGCAGGCAAGAACTCGAGGTATCCAGCAGCAGGTCTTTCCTCAGAATGCTGGCCACGTGCGAGCTTCTTTCCTTTATATCTGGGGGGCTTGTGCAATGCATCCCCCCCCCGCATGCGCAATTAACGCCAGGCATCCGTTAGGCTTCCGCTGTGCATCCGCTAGGCTTCCGCTCTGCATCCGCTTCATCCGCTGTGCATCCGTTCTGCATCCGCTTTTTTCATTCTGCGTCCGCTGTGCTGAGGCCCCCCAGAAGCCTAGCGGATGCCCCATCTGCTTCCCTCCGCTGTGCTTCCATTCTGCATCCGCTTTGCATCTGCCTTGCGTCCTCCCCATGTCCGTGTTGTCCGCTCCAATTATGCAAATTTTCGCCCCTTTTGAGCACGGATACAACGGATGTAACATTTTTCTCTTCCGTTGTGTCCTTTTTGCATCCGTTGGGCAGTGTGACACGGCCTTAACCTTGAGCCTGGTGAGGTTCAAAGTGCCAAACTGCTAGCAGTCAGCAGAAGTAGCCTGCAGTACTGCATTCTAATTACTTCATCACCATGGATAATACAAAAGAGGTATGTTGAAGCTCTGAAGGTATTTGCAATAATGGATAAATAAAAAATGAAATCAAGTTCTTGGATATTATTTGAATGGGCTAAAGAACAGGATTCTTAAAATTTTTAAAAAAAGGAATAGACAGGTGATTTATTTTATTAAAATTAAAACTTTTGGTAATCCTTAATGAACTTTTGCTGATCAGGATTAAAACAATGTGTCTTTAAGGATTTGCTTATAGATAACAGATATGTTTGTTGCATTTTAAGAGAAGATGGAAAATTATTAATATTGTTTATGCTTGTGATAAATGACTTCAAATTTATTTTTATATTTCCTTTCTTTTTTATTATATTCTTATTTTTTCTTTCTTTTCTATTTTTGTGCATTTTCTTTTTTCTTTTTATTTGTATTACTTTTTATCTTTGTAATTAATCTTTTAATTTTTTTAAAATAAAATGCTATTAAAAAGTATAAGCCAGAAAAAAATGGTGAAATGTAATAAAAAATGAATGGGAGAAAATCTAGATCAGTGGTTGCTAACTGGTGGGCCATGGCCCACTGATGGTCCATGAGAAAATTTTGGTGGGCTGCAGAGAAATCTCACCCGAAGAGCACTGCCCCCAAAGCAATTAATCCAGGCTGCTCAGAAACACAAGTCTGCGCTGCCCACATGGCCGGTGGGAACCCTTCCCGGCCGCTCACTCCTTACCCAGCAAGCTTGCCTGCTAAATTGCTATTTTTCCTTTTTTTGACCATCATCTGTTCTATGCTGGGAGATTTAGATTAGCGAGGGAGCAGGAAATGGTTGGATTTCTTGCTTTCTAGCTAGTCTTTAGATCTTGAACCTCTTTTAGGACTGAAGGTTCCATTATTCAGTCCAGATTCATGGCAAGCAAATTTTATGTGAGAGACTGAACTAGCCAATGGCAGATAGATAGAGATCTCTGAATGAATCTGTGATTCTGTGAGCAACTCAATTTGCCTTTCTGCTTTGCCTGATTTCAGGTAAAAGTTGGTCTTTTTTGTAAAAAATTCAATATTTATATAAATATTTATTATATTTGCATACAAGCCATGCCCAGCCAGTCATATGACCACCAAGCCACGCCCACAAATTAGGCTATGCCCACAGAACCAGTTAGTGGTCCCTGGGATTTAAAATTATGAATTTGGTGGTCCCTGAGGTCCAAAAGGTTGCTGATCCCTGATCTAGATGATCCTTTAGGCTCTGTGTTACAGAAGCTGGAAGAGTATTTAACTGAGTTTCTACAGACTAATTCAGAAAGTTAACTTGGAATAAATATTCTGATGGAGGAAGTGGTAAAAATATAAATCGGTTACCAAACCAAGTACGATAACTTATTTGGTCTCAGAAGATTTTAAAAAGTGTTATTTGGCACAATGAACTCAGTTTAGAAAAACTCATTTTTATAATAACTTTTTTTATAATAACTTTTACATCTCTCTGCCTCGTTTAACCCTGGAAACAACAGGCAAAACCATTATATTAGATTGACTTTAGCATACCTTTTAAAACAAAGCCTGTGTAGTATATTAATCAAATCTATACATTAATTGATGTTGTGTTGCCTCAAAAAAGTTTGGGAGGATGAACAAAAGAAAAGAAATAAAAATTTCCAGTATCCTTCTTCTAGAGAAAAGTAAATTGATACATTTGGAGAAAATAATAACACACATTCACATTTTTGTTTCTTTAGGCACATTTTATACATAAAGTATTGCTGAAGCAGGTTCATATGTTATCTCACAAAATAGGATTTATATTGACAAGCTGCTAGCTGTTAAACACATCCATTCACAAAGACCTCACATTTATTTATTCAGGCATTTTCTGGCTAGATTTTTGATATGATTCTTTCAACCCAGGCTTGCTTGCTTATTTATTTATTGCATATATTGATTGTTGTTCCATTAAAAAGAAAAGATAATAAAACAAATAGAAATGGCATAGTTTATTCAACTTCTTAAAAACAGAACATCCCAAGCCAGAAATTTTTGCCTGAAATGGAGAATTTACACTTGCTACAATAGCAAGCATGTACCTATTAATTCAAATAGTAAATGAACTTCTTTAAGCCTGTGTTTGGGACCTTCAAAAATTATGTTGCTCAGTTTTTTATAATAGGTTTGCCCAAAATCAGCAAAATTTCCTGCCATTTGATGCCCCAAATAATGCTAGCACAATTATTTTGTGGATGGTGTGGGAGTTTCAAGGGAGATGGAACAAGTGAGTGCAAAGAAGAATAAGGTAGGAAACATATGAGAGCATGACTTCTGGATTGTTTTTAACTAATTTCATAGAATAATAAAATTGGAAGGCACCTAGGTCTTCTAGTCCAGGGGTCGTCAACCTTTTGGACCTCAGGGATCACCAAACTGATAATTTTAGATCCCAGGAACCTCTAACTGGTTCTGTGGTCGTGGGTGTGGCTTGTATGTGGGTGAGGCTTGGTGGTCATGTGACTGGATGGGCATGGCTTGCATGTAACTGTTATAAATTTTTATATAAATATTGAAATTTTTATAGATAGAGCAAATAGAAAAGTTATAGAGCAACTTTTACTCAAAATTAGGCAAAGCAGGCAGGCAGATTGAGTTGTTCACAGAATCACAGATTCATTCAGAGATCTATCTATCTGCCATTGGCTAGCTCAGTCTGTCACATAAAATTTGCTTGCAAGCAAACTCACAAAATTAATTCACAACACACCATGCATGTGAATATTGAATTGTTTATATAAAAGAGCAACTTTTATAGTCAGGCAAAGCAAGCAGATTGAGTTGCTCACAGAATCATTCAGTGATTTATCTATCTGCGATCGGCTAGCTCAGTCTCTCAAATTTGCTTGCCGTGAGTCTGCACTGAATTTGCTTGCAAGCAAACCTTATGTCCTAAGGGAGGTTTGGCTGTGCTGAGCCGAAGATCTAAAGACTAGCTAGAAAGCAAGAAATCCAACCTTTTCCTGCTTCCTAGCTAATCTAAATCTCCCAGCACAGCAGAACAGATGATGGTCAGAAAAAGGAAAAACAGCAAGTTAGCAGGCAAGTTTACCAGGTAAGGACTGCGTGGGTTGGGAGGGTTCCTGCAGGCCATGTGGGGGCGCAGCCTTGTGTTTCTGCACAGCCTGGATTAATTGCTTTGTGGGGGTACTCTGGGGGTGAGATTTCTCTGCGGCCTACCAAAATTTTCTCACGGCCCACCAGTGGCCCACCAATTGGCAACCACTGTTCTAGTCCAACCTCTCTTTGAATAGGAAACCCTGCATCATTTCAGACATATGACTGTCCAATCTGTTTTTGAAAGCTTCCAGTGATGGAGCACCCACAATTTTTGGTGGCAAGCTGGTCCACTGTTTAATTGTTCTAATTGTGAGGAAATTTATCCTTCCTAATAGTTAGGAAATTTCTCCTTGCTTCTCTCCCTGGTTAGTTTCCATCCATTGTTGGAAACTGTCTTGCCTTTGGGGGCTTTAAAAAACAATTTCATCTATGTAGGATTCCCTCAAATTTTGGAATATTGCTATCATGTCTCTCCTAATCCTTCTTTTCTCTAGACAAGACATAAACACTTCCTGAAACCATTCTTCCAGTGGTGAAATTCAAAAATTTTTATTACCGGTTCTGAGGGTATGGCTTTGTGGGCGTGATGGAGATTGGTGGGCATGGTTGGTGGGTGTGGCAGGGGAAGGATACTGCAAAAACTCTATTCCCACCCCACTCCAGGGGAAGGATACTGCAAAATCCCTATTTTCTCCCTACCCCACTAACCTGCTTTTCAGCTCTGTTTTCTGTGCAGGGCAACAAAAGAAGACCCAGCTGATCAGATGGGACTCGAGAGGCAGAGAATAAGTGGGGGCGGGGCCAGTCAGAGGTGGCATTTACTGGTTCTTTGAACCACTCAAAATTTCTGCTACCGGTTCTCCGGAACTGGTCAGAACCTGATGAATACTCTGCATTCTTCATATGTTTTAGCCTCCAGCACCCTAATCATTCTTGATTCTCTTTTCTGAACTCTTTCCAGAGTCTCAAAATCTTTTTTATATTGTGGTGACCAGAAATGGATGCAGTATTCCAAATGTGGTCTTACTAAGGCTTTGTAAAATGGTATTAGCACTTCACATGATCTTGATTTTATCCCTCTATTAATGATACCTAGGATTGAATTGGCTTCTTTGGCTGCTGCTACACTATTAGCTCATATTTAAGTGATTGTCCAATAGGACATCAAGATACTTCTCATAGTTATTGGCATTAAGCTAAGTTTCACCTAATCTACAGTACTTCAGCATCAAAGGCCTTAGGAGTCCTCTATATGTTCTTCCCTGTAATAAAATAGAACATTGAGACTATTTCTGTTTCTAACTATTTTGGGTTGCATTTGTTTACAGTTTTGTGTAAAAATTATGCATTGGGAATCAAAGATGGAATGTGATATTGGCAACATAGCTTAGAATTGCTCCATACACCTGGCCTGATCTGTTCCATTTTAAAGCTTGATCATCTTTTTGTAGCCTTTCTCTCTCCAACCAAATTTGGTCACTTCTATGCTTCTTTTAAAGTCATCGGCTGAGGGACAGAAAGATATATCTATTTACATCATTTCTTTCCAATTTTCCATTGCATTGGAAAGAAATAAAACAGTAAACAGAAGGTTGTTCTTAATTCAATGACTTTTTAAATTTTTTCTTTAAATGCAATCTAAAGCAGGAAGCTTACCTTAGGATCACTTTGAAGGATAAACATATTTAAGGATTTTTGATGACACAGTATGTTAATGATGGCAGGAATGTTAAGGGCCTGTCACATTGGCCGACGGATGCAAAAAGTTTGTAAAAAGGACACAGCAGATGAGAAAATGTTTCATCCGTTGTTATCCGCTCTCAAAAGTGCCCCGAATTTGCATAACCAGAGCGGACAACAACAGAAAAGAACGGACGGGGGGAGGATGAAGAGGGGATGGAAAGCAGATGATCCACGGAAGCCTAGTGGATGGAAGCAGATAGGAGTGGATGGCACATCCTCGGGGCTTCCGGGGGAGCACAGCGAAGTGGACTCGCAGCGGGAAGAGCAGATACACAGCGGATGCCGAGCAGATGAAGCGGATGCAGAGCGGAAGCCTCGCGGAAGCCTAGCGGAAGCCTAGCGGAAGCCTAGCGGAAGCCTAGCGGAAGCCTAGCAGAAGCCTAGCGGAAGCCTAGCGGAAGCCTAGCAGATGCACAGCATTCACTGCGCATGCAGGGAGGATGCATTGCATCATCCCCGCAGATATAAAGGGAAGCAGCTCGCAAGCAGGTCACCATTCAGAGGAAAGACCAGCTGCCAGACACAGCTCCAGCCAGCCAGCCAGCCAGCCAGCCAACAACCCAACAACCATGGGGAAGAAGAGAAAGCCTCTGCCATCTGCTGCCAGCCCTGGCAAGAGGGACAGGGCCACCATCCCACCCCCTGGCCCTGATTCTGCTTCTTCTGGGGCTTCTGCTGCTGGGGCTGACTCTTCTGGTGCTGGAGCTTCTGCTGGTGCTGCTCCTGGTGGTGGTGCTTCTGCTGGTGCTTACTCTGCTGGTGCTGGTGCTTACTCTGCTGGTGCTGGTGCTTACTCTGCTGGAGCTGCTCCTGGTGCTGGGGCTTCTGCTGGGGCTTACTCTGCTGGTGCTGCTCCTGGTCCTGCTGGTCCTGCTGGTGCTCCTGGTCCTGTTGGTACTGCTGGTGCTCCTGGTCCTGCTGGCGCTCCCGGTCCTGCTGGTGCTGCTGGTGCTGCTGGTGCTGCTGGTGCTGCTGGTGCTGCTGGTGCTGCTGGTGCTGCTGGTGCTGCTGGTGCTGCTGGTGGTGCTGCTGCTGCTGGTGCTCCTGGTCCTGCTGGTCCTGCTGGCACTGCTGGTGCTTACTCTGCTGGTGCTGCTGCTGGTGGTGCTGCTGCTGCTGGTGCTCCTGGTCCTGCTGGTCCTGCTTTTGCTGCTACTGTTGTTGTTGCTGCTGGTGGTGGTGGTGGTGTGGAGGAGCAGCCCCTACAACCTCGAAGCCCCTCTAATGAGGGCCCAGATGGCCCTGCCAGAGGGAGGAAGAGGCATACGCGTGAATGGGAGAGGAGGCAATACTCCATTGAAGAGGAACATGAGGATGAGGTGCTGGAATGGCTGAGGGAGAACGAGTATCTATGGTAGAAGGGACACAGGCTCTATCGAGACAGCAAAAGGAAGCAGGCTGCTTGGAGTGAGAAGGTGGAGAGCCTGGGCTACGCTTCGGAGGTCCTCCTCGGGTGGTGGAAGCACATGCACACCTGGTACGGGAAGCTGCACCTCAAGAAATCTGGCCAAGTCGCGGTCAAGCTGAAAGACCGAGAGACCTACGTGATGGCCAAGTGCAGCTTCTTGGAGGGTGAGATCCGCTACCGAGGAGCAGCCCCTCTCACAACCCTCTCTCTCAGGCAGCCCGCTGAGAGCCAGTCCTCTTCTGGTCAAGAGTCAGCTCCTGTGTCCAGGCAGGTATCTTTGGAGCACTACCCGTGGTGGAGCGCGTGGAGGACCCGCTGATGCAGTGGGAGCAAGGAGAGGGCACTTCCACCAGAGGCCAACCCGCATCCACCCCCAGCTTCACCTCCACAGAAAGGCAGAGAGGCAGACCAGAGGGGCAGAGCCACACTGTCCTGTTGGAGATCAGGGACACCATCAGAAGCAGCGTAGATCTCCTCTCTCAGCTGGTACACACCGACGTCCCATCCACCAACCACAAGCCCTTCCTCACCTACGTCAACCAGACCCTCATGAACATGTCGGTATCACAGTACCAGGTGGTAAAAGACAGGATCACCGGTCTTCTTCACAACCCTCCAGACCCAGCTGAACCTGCTCCCACCCAGTCCAGGCCTGCTCCTCCACCCCAGGTGATGTCACTGCCCTTCCAAGGCTTTCCACAGCCCCTCACCTACCAAGGCTATGGCTACCAGGGGATCCAGCAGCACAGGCAGCCCTTCCCAGTCCAGGCACAGGTACATCGTACGCCACCAGTGCCACCGATGCCACTGATGCCACTGATGCCACCCATGCCACCGATACCACAGATGCCGCAGACACCACAGATGCCACCCATGCCTCACCTCGCTTAGCTGCAAACCAGACATCCCCATTACACTGCTCCTTCCTCCACCCCACAGCCAAGCCTGGCCTCAGAACATCTGTCATCGGTATTGGGGCTGACACCCCATGTCATGGAGGAAGGGGCTCTCAACATCACAGGACTGAGTCAGCTCTCTGAGAGCTTCCTCCACACACCATCCCCTGTTGTCCTCTCGGGGCCAGGCACCCCAATGATGCCACAGACCAGCACTCCAGCAGCAGCCACCTCCACAGCACATGGACCCTTCACCCCTGAGACTGGGCACGCCTCAGAGTGATGAAGAAGAGTGCCAGAGACTGGGTGGCTACCTGTTGACTTTATCTTTGCTTTGGACACTTGACTTGGGTCTTTTTTCTTTTACAGCTTGTTATTAATAAAGATTATCTTTGCTTCACACACTTGCTTCATTTATTTTATTAAATAAAGTCTTGGTGGAAACTTTTAGAAATGGTTTAAGCCTTTGCATGCTTGCGGGATGGGTAAGGATAGCAGTGGAATGGGCAGGGATACCTTTAGGATGGGTAAGGATAGATGGGTAATAACTGTGGGATGGGCAGGGATACCTTTGGGATGGGTAATAGCTGTGGGATGGGCAGGGATACCTTTGGGATGGGTAATAGCTGTGGGATGGGTTAGGATAACTGTGGGATGGGTAAGGATAGCAGTGGAATAGATAAGCCTCCAGTGCAAGCATAGTGGGACTGTATGGTCCACCCTCCCAGGTGCCACACCTTTGGCCCTTTATTATCAATAACAATGTAATCATTGATCCACAAAACATAAAGACAACTCTTTATTAAATGCTCTGTTCATTGTAGGCCCACTCAACATACATGGCCCAATCTCATCAGTGTGATGAGACAGGCTGAAGGAAGCATCCATTCAGCATCTATCATCATGTCTTGCCACTCCACTGCTCCAGGTGGGGAGTTGCACCAGTGTTTCAGGAGGTTGCGCTGCTTCTTCCTTTCATGTGAAGCTCTGTTGGGGCCTTGCACATCCTCAGTGTCTATCAGGTTTCGCCCTTGCCTCCATTCACCAGGCTCCATGTCCCCATTGCCTTGTTGGAGGTCCACGAGCCTGTTCTGCAAGTAGCGGGTGTGCATGAGATTGTGCAGGATGTAGCAAGCTTCCACGATCCTCCTCACGGTCTCTGGGCGATGCTGCATGGTGGTGAGAAGTACCTGGAACCTGTTGGCCAGGATGCCAAAGGCCTTCTCCACCACCCGCCTTGCCCTGGACAGCCTGTAGTTGAAGATCCTCTCTTCACGGGTGAGGCATCTGGAATTGTAGGGCTTCATGAGGTAGGTTGTGAGGGAGAAGGCTTCATCCCCCACAATGAAGTGGGGCACATCTTGTGTGTCATTGGGCAGGGGTTCTGGATCTGGGAAGCCCATGATGAGGTTGCGTTCCAGCCCCTCCTTGAGGTCACTTGTGTTGTATACCTGGGCATCTCAAGATGAGCCATTGCCTGAAGTATCGATGTACATGAACTTGTAGTCAGCATCGACCATGGCGAAGAGGATGATGCTGAAGAAGCCCTTGTAGTTGAAATAAGTGGACCCTTACTTGGCTGGAGCTTTTCAGGCCACGTGCTTGCCATCTATGGCTCCAACGGTATGGGGGAAGTTCCACTTCTGATACCACTGCTCTGCAACTTTCTTCCAGCCTTCTTCAGTGGAGGGGCACTGGAGGAGCTCTTCCTTGTATTCTTCGATGGTGGCCTGCACCACTTCTCTGACCACAATGCTGATGGTGTTGTGTGGCACCCTCCAGCTGTACTGCATGCTCCTCTAGGTGGTCCCTGAGGCCAGGTGGCATAGAGTGAGTGCCACCTTGAGCCCAGGGTCCAGGCTGGGCCAGAAGTTGGTGCTCTGCTTGGTCAACCTGGGTCTCAGCCGCTCCACAACTTCGTCAAACATGGCTGGAGGCATCCTCATGAAGTTCTGGAATGCACGAGTGTCTTCGTTCCTCAGCTCCACCATCAGCTTCTTGTACAGTCTGTACTCTGCTCTTCTTGTGATCCATCTTCGGACCCAGACACTTCTTGGCCGCCTTCTTTTCTTTGCGTAGAACAGGAGAAAGAGTCTGTAGAGGGCTTCGCACTATTGTAGAATGATGGTGGCTACCAAAAGGAATGTGTGATGATCCATGGTGGAGATGACTGGATGCCGTGGAAGAGCAAGAGCCAGATGAAGGCTGAAGAGGTCTGCACCGCAGGGCTGCTGGACTGAAAGTGAGATCCAGGTGAGTTCCTCCCCCTTTTTATAGGAAATATAGGTTTTCTGTTAGATGTCCTTTTGCATCCTCTAGACATCCTGCAGACATCCTAAATATCCGAGATAAGTCCCCTCTGTGAATGTTTTTTTCTGTTTTAATGCTTTGTATGCGAGCTGCATCCACTTTCATCCTTTCTCCGTCTGTGATACTAATGCTTTGTGTCTGTTCCACGTCTGTTTCGCTTCCTCCCTGTGTCCGTTTTCTGCTGGAGCAGATTTGAGTTGTGCAGATGCACAGCGAATGCCTAGCGGATATAGCGGATGCGTAACGGATGAAGACAGATGTAGAACGGATGTTCCCCGTATGCGTTCTGAATGCAGAACGGACGCATTGGATACATTTTCCGCTCAAAAAGTTTTGAGCAGTTCAAAACTTTTTGAGTGAATGGAATCTCAGTCGACGGATCCTGGACGGATAGAGAGGATGAAAAACGGAGGCAGTGAGTACAGAACGGTAGCATCGCGTTAACCAACGGATGGCAAGTGTTTCTCTCCATTTTACATCCTCTTTCCATTCGTTGGTGCAGTGTGACATGGGCTTTAGATTATTATTAGATTTTTTGCTGGATTTCTGCAGCTAATAAGCATTTTAATATTTCTATGTTTGGTCACTGTGAAACTTAGTTTATGCCCGGAAATCTGGAAGTTTTAGGAAGTTGGTAGCATAGAAAATGAGAGAGGAAAAGGTAGATAGGAAAAGAAATTTCTTTTGTTGGAATTTGGATGCATTGACCCAAAAGAACAAAAATACTTGGAACTTTTTTTGATGGGAAAATTGAATTTTTAATCGGGCACTATGTGTAATTGACAGGGATTCTTTTATTTATTTTATTTAAAATTACATTTGGCATTTGATTATTGATTAAAAAAAGATTGAAATATTCAAATTAATGCCTGTGATCCTAATTTTTATTCCTTTAGGAAGAAATGAGGTGCAGAGTTTGAGAAGCAAGACTTATAACTGGTATGAGTAGTCATACTTTCTCTTTGTTTTATGACTATCCTAGGCACAGTCTTCTGTTTGCTCAACATTTTTAAATATAGGTATACTTTAAATGGACTCATATATTTCTTTTATTTTATGAAGTTAGCTTCCCTGAGGGCTCCAGTTTGGCAATGTATATAGGTTTTATTGCTGTGCAATTCAATAATTTCCATTATCCGCCAGACGCTTCTGACTAAAGCTGAGAAATTTCTGTCAAGAGGGATCTATTCCTAAGCTGGTGTCTGGTCTCATCTTTTAAAGTTGCTCAAACAAAAGGTAAATGAATTAGCTGTATTTTTTCTGAATAGATGTTTAAACCTAATAATCTTTGCATACCTCGGAAATTACAGTTTGTTTATTTTTAGGTGAATTTGAAGAGTCTAATTACAAAGATTCTAGATCAAGGGTGTCAAACTCTAGGCCTGCAGCTTTCAAGTGGTTAAATCTGGACTGTGGGGCTGACCTGGAAATATAAAAGGACCGGCCCACAGTGCCTCTGTTGGCTAAAATGACCCCCCATGCCTCATTTTCATCATCCACAGCCTCCTGCAGCACTCTGCCAGTCAAAACTGGGCCAGAAAATAGGCCAAAAAAGGCCAAAAAAATATAGACTCATGACAGGCCACAAATGGATTAAAAAATGGGCCAAAAAGGGCTGGAAATTGGGGCCAAAACAGACTAAAAATAGACAAAAATGGTCTCAAATGGGTTGGAAAATGACCCCAAAATGGGCTGAAATCAGGCCAAAAATGGGTTGAAAATGGCTAAAAAACATGAAAAAATGAATCAAAAAACAGGCTGAAAAACAGACCATGTGGCCCATTTTCAGATGGCAGAGTCCTGCAGGAAGCCATGGGGGACGAAAAGGAGGCAGAGGGAGACAGCATGCACACACCCCACATCCCACCCCCCCACTGCCCCTCCACTGCCCCCTGCCACCCTCTCACTGTCCCCCCACCACGGCCCACATAGGAGAACTACAATGCTGATGTGCCCCTCAAAGAAATCCAGTTTGACACTGCTGCTCTTAATGGTTTATATCATTTAACAAAAATAAATCTTAACAAATACAAGTTAAGCCCCTGTCACACTGCACCAACAGATGCAAAGAGGATGTAAAACAGACAAAAAAGCTTGCCATCCGTTGCTTAACGTGATGTATCCGTTCTGTAGTCACTGCCTCCGTTTTGCTTCCTCTCTAACCATTAGGCATCTGTTTATTGACGTTTCATACGCTCAGAAAATTTTGAGCTGCTCAAAATTTTTGAGCAGAAAATGTATCCAATGCATCTGTTCTGCATCCGCTAGGCATCCGCTAGGCATCCGTTCTGCATCTGTTACACATCCGCTATATCCGCTAGGCATCTGCTGCGCATCCGCGCAACTCCATCCACTCCAGCGGTAAACGGACGCAGGGAGGAAGCAGAACGGACATGGAATGGATGCAGAACAGATGCCTAGTGGATGCAGCAAGGAAACAAAGCATGTTAAATGGAAAAAACGTTCGCAGAAGGGACCTATCTCAGATATTAAGGATGTCTACAGGATGCCTAGAGGATGCCTAGAGGATGCAAAGGGACACCTATACTGCCTATAAAAAGGGGGAGCAACTCACCTGCATCTCACTTTCAGAACAGCAGCCCAGCTGTGCAGACATCTGCAGCCTTCATCTGCCTCTTCCTCTTCCACAGTATCCACTCATGTCCACCGTGGATCGTAACAAAGTCCTTTTGGCAGCCACCATCCTTCTGCAACAGTGCGAAGCCATCTACAGGCTCTGTGAACTCTATTACGGGAAGAAAAAAAAGCAGCCAAGAAGCGTCTGGGTACAAAGATGGTTCACCAGAAGAGCAGAGGACGGACTGTACAACAAGCTGATGGTGGAGCTCAGGAACGAAGACACTCATGCATTCCAGAACTTCATGAGGATGCCTCCAGCCATGTTTGATGAAGTTGTGCAGCGCCTGACACCCAGGTTGACCAAGCAGAGCACCAACTTCCGGCCCAGCCTGGAACCTGGGCTCAAGGTGGCACTCACTCTGCGCCACCTGGCCTCAGGGACCACCTACAGGAGCATGCAGTACGGCTAGAGGGTGCCACCCAACACCATCAGCATTGTGGTCAGAGAATTGGTGCAGGCCATCATTGAAGAATACAAGGAGGAACTCCTCCAGTGCCCCTCCACTGAAGAAGGATGGAAGAAAGTTGCAGAGCAGTGGTATCAGAGGTGGAACTTCCCACACACCGTTGGAGCCATCGATGGCAAGCACGTGGCCTGCAAAGCGCCAGCCAAGTCGGGGTCACTTATTTCAACTACAAGGGCTTCTTCAGCATCATCCCCTTCACCATGGTCGATGCTGACTACAAGTTCATGTACATTGATGCTTCAGGCAACGGCTCATCTTCAGATGCCCAGGTATACAACACAAGTGACCTCAAGGGTGGGCTGGAATGCAACCTCATCATGGGCTTTCCAGATCCAGAGCCCCTGCCCAATGATACGCAAGATGTGCCCTACTTCATCGTGGGGGATGACGCCTTCTCCCTCACAACCTACCTCATGAAGCCCTACACCTCCAAATACCTCACCCGTGAAGAGAGGATCTTCAACTACAGGCTGTGCAGGGCAAGGCGGGTGGTGGAGAATGCCTTTGGCATCCTGGCCAACAGGTTCCAGGTACTTCTCACCACCATGCAGCATCGCCCAGAGACCATGAGAAGGATCATGGAAGCTTGCTGCATCCTGCACAATCTCATGCGCACCCGCTACCCAGTCTTGCAGAACAGGCTCGTGGACCTCCAGCAAGGCAATGGGGACATGGAGCCTGGGGAATGGAGGCAAGGGCGAAACCTGATAGACACTGAGGATGTGCAAGGCCCCAACAGAGCCTCACGGGAAGGGAAGAAGCAGCGCAACCTCCTGAAACATTGGTGCAACTCCCCAGCTGGAACGGTGGAGTGGCAAGACAGGATGGTAGATGATTAATGGATGCTTCCTTCAGCCTGTCTCATCACACTGATAAGATTGTGCCATGTATGTTGAGTGGCCCTACAATGAACAGGGCATTTAATAAAGAGTTGTGTTTGAGTTGACATGTGTGGATCAATTATTACATTATTATTGATAATAAAGGGCCATGGGTGTGGCACCTGGGAGGGTGGACCATCCCGTCCCACTATGCTTGCACTGGAGGTTTATCTATCCCACAGCTATTAGCCATCCCACAGGTATCCTTGCCCATCCCACTGCTATCTCAACCCATCCCACTGCTATCTTAACCCATCCCACTGCTATCTTAAGCCATCCCTCAAGCATGCAAAGGCTTAAACCATTTCTAAAAGTTTCCAGAAAGACTTTATTAAAAAAAAAAAGAAATGAAGCAAGTGTGTGAATCAAAGATAAACTTTATTGAACAACAAGCTGTAAAAGAAAAATGACCCAAGTCAAGTTTACAAATAAAGTCCAAATCCAGTCTCTGGCAGTCTTCACAGGCACTCGGAGGTGCGCCCAGTCTCAGGGGTGAAGGGTCCAGGTGCTGTGGAGGTGGTTGCTGCTTCAGTGCTGGTCTGAAGCACCACTGGGGTTTCTGGCCCCGAGAGGACAACAGGTGACGGTGTGTTGAGAAAGCTCTCAGACAGCTGGCTCAGACCTGTGATGCTGAGAGGTCCTTCCTCCATGCCATGGGGTGTCAGCCCCAGTACTGATGACAGATGTACTGAGGCCGGGCTTGGCTGTGGGATGGAGGAAGGAGTAGTGTAGTGGGGCTGTCTGGTCTGCAGCTGGGTGAGGACTGGCATGAGTGGCAAAACAAAAATGAGTCTCTGGCACTCCTCTTGGTTGCTCAGTCTCAGGGTTGAAGGGTCCAGGTGCTGTGGAGGTGGCTGGTGCTGGAATGCTTGTCATCAGCTCCTCCAGAAGCAAAAGCAGCAGAAGCCCCAGCCCCAGAAGAGCGAGCCTGTGCTTCAGAAGCCCCAGCAGAACCAGAGTGAGGGCCAGAGGGCGGGATGGTAGCCCTGTCCCTCTTGCAAGGGCTGGCAGCAGATGGCTGAGGCTTGCTGTGCTTTCGCATGGCTGTGGGGTTGCTGGCTGGCAGGGAGGCTTGCAGGAACCAAGGCTGGCAGGAAGGCTGGCAGGGAGGCAGGCACCAAGGCCTGCAGGAAGGCTTGCAGGCAGGCAGGCACCTAGGCTGGCAGGCAGGCATGCACCAAGGCTGGGAGGAAGGCTTGCAGGCAGGCAAGCACCAAGGCTTGCAGGAAGGCTGGCACCAAGGCTGGCAGGAAGGCTTGCAGGGAGGCAGGCACCAAGGCTGGCAGGAAGGCTGGCAGGCAGGCAGGCAGCAAGGCTGGCAGGCAGGCAGGCAGCAAGGCTGGCAGGGAGGCAGGTAGACATCAAGGCTGGCAGGGAGGCTGGCAGCAAGGCTGGCAGGGAGGCTGGCAAGCAGGCAGACAGCAAGGCTAGCAGCAAGCCTGGCAGCAAGCCTGGCAGCTCGCCTTGCAAGCAGGCATGCAGGCAGGGCAGACAAGGCTGTCAATCCGTCCGGCAGCAGGTCTTTCCTCTGAATGCCGACCTGCTTCCAAGCTGCTTCCCTTATATCCGCGGGGCTGACACAATGCATCCTCCCCACATACGCAATTAACGCTAGGCATCCGTTAGGCTTCTGCTGTGCATCTGCTTCATCCGCTGTGCATCCGCTGTATCCATTCCGCATCCACTTTGCTGAGGCCCCCCGGAAGCCTAGCGGATGTGTCATCCGCTCCCATCCGCTTTCATCCACTGGGCTTCCGTTCCGCATCCACTTTCCATCTGCGCTGCGTCCTCCCCCCGTCCGTGTTATCCGTTCCGGTTATGCAAATTTTTGTCCCTTTTGAGAGCGGATAACAACGAATGGAACATTTTGCTCGTCCGCTGTGTCCATTTTGCATCCATTGGGCAGTGTGACAGGACCTTTAACAAACTTGTCTCTATTTTTTTTAATAAAATCCATCATCTTAAACTTTAAATTTATAATCAAATTTAAAATCAAATACCTATTACAATAGGAGATGTGTTACAGTTTTCAAGAATGCATGGTTGAGGTATGGCAACCACAACTCAAGGTTATATCTGAAATAATCTGATCCTCTTGCTGCTCATCAAGTAGATTAAGTTCTCTTAATGATTAACAAGTTCAGGCATATTTTTGTCAGAATAAGCATGTTTGAATGTAAGTAGGAGTCAAGATATTTGGGCTTTAGAGGTTAACACTAAATTTTTGAATTTGATTCACAAATCTATCATCAATCAATGCAGCAACTACAACACAGATGTTACATATAAGTGACTTCATTCTAAGTTGCTGCATTTTGAATTCATTACATTTACCAAGTCATCTTTTAAAGGAAGCCTCATGTAGATTGTGCTGCAGTATTTTAAGCAAATGATGATAAGGTTATAAGACATAGGAGAGGCATATTCTTGTGTCCAGCCATCCCCAGCCATATGTATCTATGTATGTGTGCATGTATGTAAGTATGTATGTGTGTGTGTATGTAAGTATGTATGTATGTATGTATAACAAAATTTTGTGTGTATGTGTGTATCAGCAGTGATTCACATTAAATTTTCAAGTGGAGTGCTGCCATAGAGCCCTTTGCAAATTAATTTTGTTATTGTTCCTATTTCTGTATTTCTGCTTCAAATAAAATGTTCATATAGGAATCTGATTTTAGCATTAACATTTTTCTCTCTTTCACTCTAAGTACTGGCCAATGTATATCATGTTTCCTTTATATCTCATCTCCAGTTTTTCTCCCAATGTTTACTTTTGCACTTGTCTTGTTTATATGAACTATTTTAATTTTATTTCCTTTGTTAAAAACACTCCAAGTGGCTCATAAAAATATTTTAAAAGGTGCAATTATTTAATATAAAGATTTCACTTTCTCAAGATATACTCTTAAAATCAGGAAAAAAATGTAGAGGGAAATATTTACTGCCAACTAATATTCATTATAATTAGAAATGACATGGAAGGGAATCAAACTTTTTTTTTTTTTTTTTAAGGATTTTATTAATTTTCTACAAACAGACATAACATACAAAACATTAAAAACATCTACTCTCATATATACTTCCAGTGTGTCGGTTGGTTCATCAGTTTTGTGCATTCATTTTATAGTCTCAATTACAGTTATATTACATAACCACTCATATTGTCAATCCATATCCTAATATTACGAAAAAAAATTAAAATAAAGTCTTTTTCTGACTATACTTTTAATCATTCATGCTTTGTGAGATAACAATACTTCAAACAGTTTATTCTATAACAAATCATATAGTCATAACAAATCAATCCTAAAAACCCTTCATAGATATAATACTAATGCTCTATTATTGTATTTTATCATCTAACCATTGATAAAAAAAATCCCAAATTTCATAAAATTGTTTATCTTCTTGCTCTCTAATTTCAAATGTCAATCTACTCATCTCAGCACATTCCAATATTTTCTTAATAATTTCTTCCTGTGATGGTATTTTCTCATTCTTCCAATTTTTAGCAAATACAATCCTAGCCGCTGTTAATACATTTACAATCAAATATTTCAAGTCTTTATTATATATATCAGGTAAGATTCCCAATAAAAAGATCTCTGGTTTCAAGTCTATGTGTTTCTTTGTCATTTTTTCCAACCACATGTGAATTTTAGTCCAATATTTTCTAGCATCCTCATAAGTCCACCACATATGATAATATGAGCCAGGTATCTGATGACATTTCCAACATTTTTCAGATTTGTTCTTGAACATTCTTGCTATTCTTGTCGGGGGGAAGTGCCACCTGTAAAACATCTTATACAAGTTTTCTTTATATGCTATTGACATTGTCATTTTATAATTTTGAGACCACAATTTTTGCCATTGCTCTAAATCAATCCCATATCCAAAATTCTTCCCCCAAGCAATCATAGTTTCTTTAACTTGTTCTTCCTCTAGCTTAATTCCCAATAAATAACCATATAATTTTTTAATCACTTTCTCATCAGTACCCATCAATATCTTATCTAAATCAGTCTGTTTGTCATAAAATCCTTCCATTTTAAAATCTTCAACATATCTTGAGTGTATTTGCGCATATGAAAACCAATTCATCCTTATACCTTGTTCCTCTAAGTTTTGGATCGATTTAAGTCCACCCTTTTCATCCAACAGTTCCCCATATCTAACTGTTTGTTCCTTTTTATAGATCATAGGATAGGAAAATGCTTCAATAGTCGATAACCAAACTGGAATTTTCAGGTAACATTGTTTTTTTATCTTCTCCCAATTTAACCACAAAGACTCCCGTATATAATGTCTTCTGAAATACCCCTGTGTTTTAGTTCCCTTGTACCATAAAAAAGCATGCCAGCCCAACAGTAAATCATGTCCTTCTAATGTCAACAATCTATGCTTTCTTAATGTTATCCATTCTTTGACCCACATCAAACTTTCAGCTTGATAATACAGTTCCCAATTAGGCAGGCCAAAACCTCCTCTAATTCTAGCATCTTGCAAAAGCTTTAACTTTATTCTCGCTCTTTTACCTTGCCATATAAACTTCAACATGATTTTATTTAAATCTTCAAAGTAGTCTTTTCCAAGTCTAATTGGTATTGTTTGAAAGAGAAATAAAATTCTAGGTAAAATATTCATCTTAATTGTTGAAATTCTCCCTATTAATGACAATTGTAAATTTTCCAATTTCTTCAAATCTGTAATTATCTGTTGTTTGAGTTTAATATAATTATTCTCTTTTAATGTGCTACATCTTGCTGTCAAATATATCCCCAGATACTTAACCTTATTTGTAACTTGGATTTTCAAAAGATCTGTCAGTTCTTCTCTTTGTCTCAATAACATATTTTTTGTCAAAATCTTTGTTTTATCTTTATTTATTTTCAAGCCAGCCATCTCACCATATGTCTCTATCTTTTCCAATAATTTTGGAGCGGTTTCTAACGGGTCTTCCAGAATAAAAGCTAAATCGTCAGCAAAAGCTTGTAGTATAAATTCTTCCTTTTTAATTTTCATTCCTTTTATACTTTTGTCATCTCTAATATTTCTATTCAACACTTCCAAAGTCAATACGAATAACAAAGGAGATAGGGGACATCCTTGTCTTGTGCCTCTTCTTATATTAATAAGATCTGTAAACTCTCCCTCCACCATTACCTTTGCTGTCTGTTTATTATATATGGTTTCTATTGCTTGAATAAATTTTCTGGCAAAACCCATCTGTTCCAATAGTAATAACATAAATCTCCAGTTCACGTTGTCAAATGCTTTTTGAGCATCTAGGAATATCAAAGCCATTTGTTTCTCAGGATGAGCCTCATAATATTCCAAAGTATCCAAAATTACTCTCATATTGTCTCTAATTTGTCTCTTTGGCAGAAATCCATTTTGATCTGGATGGATAAAATTATTTAAATATTTTTTCAGTCTTTCTGCTAAAATTGAAGCAAAGATTTTATAATCTGCATTCAATAAGGAAATAGGTCTATAATTCTTAATTTGCAACGGGTCAGCCTCTTCTTTTAAAATAAGTGTAATATAAGCCTCTGACCATGTTTTGGGTGTCATCTTCTTTAACATAACTTAATTCATAACTTCTAACAATGGGATGTTCAATGATTCTTGAAATTTTTTATAGAATTCTGCCGGAAGCCCATCTGGACCTGGTGCTTTCCCATTATTTTGTCTCTTAAATGCTTCATTTAATTCCATCATTGTTATATTGCTTTCTAACATTTCTTCAGTCTCTTTAGGTATCTTCGGTAAGTTAACATTCTGTAAATACTGTTTAATTTTTTCCTCATCAATATTCTCTTGTTTATATAGTTGTCCATAGAAATCTCGAATAATTTCCTTTTTCTCCTTATTAACACAACAAACTTGACCTTGATCATCTATTAGTTTCAATATTTTTCTTGATTCCTTCTCCTTTCTCAGTTTATATGCTAGCCATCTACCTGGTTTATTTGCGTCTTCAAAATAATTCTGTTTAGAATTTCTAATTTTCTGTGCCAGTTCTTCTTTCTCTATTAATTCCATTTTATGCTTAATTACATCCAGTTTCAATTTAATATCTTTTTTCTGTGGCATTTTCTGTAGTTCTTTTTCAAGTCTTTTATAGTCATCTTCCAGGATCTTGGAGGTTTGTCTTTTCCTAATATTCTTTTTTCTTGTATAATCTATTATCAAACCTCTAGCATATGCCTTCATTGTATCCCAAACATTCTGTATTGAAGTATCTTCTTTTTTGTTTTCTTTAAAGAAAAAAACCAATTCCTTCTCCATCCATTGTATAAAGTCTTTCTCCTTTAAAATAGTATTGTTTAATGTCCATCTCGATCTTTTTTTTTGTCCCTTCCATTTAATTGTCATTGGACTATGGTCTGCCCAAGTACTCATTTCAATACTTGTTTCTTGAATAATGGATATTAATTCTGTTGAGATCCAAATCATATCTAATCTGGACCATGATAAATGTCTATTAGAGTAAAAAGTATATTGTTTAGCTTTAACGTTTCTTTCCCTCCAAATATCTTTTAAAGTTAATTCATCTGTCATTTTAAAAAAAGATTTAGGGAGAACCTTTCTATTTTGTTTTGTTGTTGTTGTTATATAGTCCAATTTATTGTCCACAATTCCATTAAAGTCTCCCATCATAATTATGTTAACATAGTCCAATCTAATTATTTCCATATGTAGTTTTTTATAAATCTCTTCTTGTTTATCATTCGGGGCATAAATTGCAATCAAGAGTATTTTTTTATTATTGTCCATTATTTCCACCATTAATACTCTTCCATCTTCATCCGTGTAAATCAGTTTTGCTGGGATATCCTCTTTAATGTAGAGAATCACTCCCCTTTTCTTACATTGAATCAAAGAAGTAAATATTTTCCCTAATTTTGGCTGTACTAACAATTGCTCATGTTGTTTTTTAATATGAACTTCTTGTAAACAAATTATATCAAATTTTAATTTCTCTAATTTATGAAAGGTTTTTCTTCTTTTAACAGCTGAGTTAAGTCCATTTATATTCATTGTAATCAGTTTTTTTTCTTCCATGATTATGCTTTATATTTAGATCTAACAGCTCTCGTAGTTCTCACTTCACGTTGTTCTTTACTGTCTACCTGTCCACCTACAACTCCTTTCTCTTTTTCAGTCTCCAGTTGTTTCTCCTGAAACTCAATTAATGAGACCTCTTTCTCTGCCTCCTCTTTTCTTCTTCCAAAAAATTCTGCGTAGAAAAGTTCTGCTTTTTCAATCGAATCAATTCTATGTCTCTGTTCTTGCCACGTAAAGATTAATCCTTCTGGTATCAGCCATCTATAGTTCACTTCATTTTCTAATAGTATTTTGGTCAGAAATCAGTATTCTCTTCTCATCTCTCTCACTCTTCTAGGTATTTGTTTTAAAACCACGATCTCTTTACCTTTATATTTCAATGTTTTCTCTCTTACCACTTGCAATATCTGTGTTTTGATGGATTTTTTGGTAAATCTGATATGAACTTCCTTTGGTAGTTTATTTCTCATCGCATATCTTGTATAAACTCGATATATCTCATCTACTCCATCCATCATCTTTTCCTCTGTAATTTCCAGGTCTGCCAGCATTTCTATCATTATCGCAGCCAAATTTTCTCCTTTTTCCTCTTCTATATTTTGGAATCTAATTTAAAATTCTGACCTTTCCATCTCCCACCTCAACATCCCATTTTTTTCTTGTTCTACCACTGTTAATCTAGTGTCAATATTTCCAATCTTCTCCTCTCTTTGTTTTCCTTCTTCCTCAATTTTTTGGAATCTCTCCTCATACTTCCCCATCATTTGTTTAATATTTTCATCAGATTTCTCTATTCTTTGATCCATAGCATCTATTTTTATCTTAATATCTTGAATTCCTTGCATAATCGTCTGTAAATTTACTTTTTCTTGTTCTTTATCTTGCTTCAACATTGTCTGAATTAAATGTTGTCCTTCAGATGGTGGGGAAGCAGAGGTAGAAACAGAAATGCCAAATGATTTTGGTTTCCTGCTCATTTTAATGCTTCCAAAGCTTCAGGTTATCTTTGACTTTCAATCCAGCTAATATAGTAACCAAATATAGTCCAAAAAAATAAAAATAAAAAATCCAATAGTAAAAAGCCCAAAACCAAAGGAAAAAAAAAGGGGAAAAGGAAAAAGAAAGATCTTCAGGTTCTTCTAGACCCTAGTCCAATTGAAGTAATCCACCATAAAAAAAAAAATAGAAGAAGAAATAATAATAATAGTAATAATAATAATTATAATAATAATAATAATAATAATAATAATCAAAAAACAAAACAAAAACAAGGTGGTAGATGGAAGAAGCAAAGAAGCATGAAAAAAAAGAAAGAGCTCTAAGGCTTTCCCTTTAAAATAAAAAGCAAAAATACTAGAGTTAAAATTAACAAAAAATCTGGCGAGTAGGAATTTCAGAGGTATATATATGCACTGTACACTGCACTTTATTTCCTTATCCAAGGCTCTTATTATGACTGTCTTCTCCAGCAGCTTCAAAGCCAAGCCTCAAGTGTTGAAATATTGATAAGAGTCCAAGGAAGCACCTGTAATAATATTTTACTGCGTTCTCCTTCTATCTTATCACATTAAAATGTCCTTGAAAAGGAGTGCTTTTCTCCCCAATTCAAATAAAGTATTTTCAAGCCTCTAGTTGGCAGTGTTGCAGCATCTCTTACTACTCTTCCCCCCCCCAGCCAGAAAAAAAAATATTTTTAAAAAACTCAAACAAGAAGAAAAAAAAGATAATCAAAGGGAGCCTCTATCCTAAAAAGAAAATTAAAAAAAAATAAAAATAAAAATCAAGAGAAGCATAAAAATATATATAAGAGAAAATTCAATCCGGTTACCTACAAAGTCACATTAAAGTCCTCAGAAAAAAAAATAAGGAAAGAATCCAAGTCTCAGTTTGACATCACTTAAATGCCGCTCAGCCAAGTTTCAGTCAAACAAAAATAAAGTCACAGATTTCTTCTTTGTTCAGGATGTCCTTTCAAGTCTCAATCAATTTACTATACAAAAGGAATTTCTCACCAAACCGATACACGCTCATTTAAATCACTTTCTTTCCGGAGCTGTCCCGACTTCAGCAGCTTTGGAGGCTGCCTTTCCGCTGCCAGCAAAAGGGCTTCTCCCGGATCAAACCAGAGATTTTGCGATATCTCTGGGATCCTGGGACTATGCCCTTCACAATCCCCATCTCTACGGGACAGTTTAGGTCCGTTAGGACCGACCAGGGGCGAAAATATCAGCTGCGATCTCAGAGCCCCGAGATCGCAGCTGTAACACCGAGACAAAGCTCCGCCTTCTCCAGGGAATCAAACTTTTTTGATGTTGAGTTACAAGAAGGATTTTGTCCCTTCTCCACATGTATAAGGCTAGTTAGCAGAGAAGATTTATATGTCAAAGTTTTGGATGAACTGTAATACATCCACATTTTTTAACTTTTATTTTTGTTCAAAAAAGTAAAATACAAAAATAATAATAATACAGAACATTAAATGTAATACATCCATATTTTAAGCCCATGTCACACTGAACCAATGGATGCAAAGAGGATGTAAAACGGGCAAAAAAGCTTGCCATCTGTTCGAAAACGTGATGTACTCACTGCCTCCGTTTTGCTTTCTCTCTATCCATCCAGCATCCATTTATTGACGTTTCATCCGCTCCAAAAGTTTTGGATTGCCCAAAACTTTTGCGCGGAAAATGTATCCAGTTCGTCCATTCTGCATCCGCTATGCGTCCACTACGCATCCGTTACGCATCCGTTATGCATCCGCCATATCCGCTAGGCATCCGCTGCGCAACCGCGCAACTTGCATCCGCTTGGACGCAGGGAGGAAGCGGAACAGACGCGGAACGGATACAGAACGGATGCAGAACAGATGCAGCATGGAAACAAAGCGTTTAAAATGGAAAAAACGTGTGAAGCCATCTACAGGCTCAGTGAACTCTACTACGGGAAGAAAAAGAGGCGGCCAAGAAGCATCTGGGTCCGAAAATGGATTGGGAGAAGAGCAGTGTACGGACTGTACAACAAGCTGATGTTGGAGCTCAGGAACGAAGACACTCATACGTTCCAGAACTTCATGAGGATGCCTCCAGCCATGTTTGACGAAGTTGTGCAGTGGCTGACACCCAGGTTGACCAAGGCAAACACCAACTTCCGGCCCAGCCTGGACCCTGGGCTCAAGGTGGCACTCACTCTGCGTCACCTGGCCTCAGGGACCACCTACAAAAGCATGCAGTACGGCTAGAGGGTGCCACACAACACCATCAGCATTGTGGTAAGAGAAGTGGTGCAGGCCATCATTGAAGAATACAAGGAGGAGCTCCTCCAGTGCCCCTCCACTGAAGAAGGATGGAAGAAAGTTGCAGAGCAGTGGTATCAGAGGTGGAACTTCCCCCACACCGTTGGAGCCATAGATGGGAAGCACGTGGCCTGCAAAGCTCCAGCCAAGTCGGGGTCCACTTATTTCAACTACAAGGGCTTCTTCAGCATTGTCCTCTTCACCATGGTCGATGCTGACTACAAGTTCATGTACATCGATGCTTCAGGCTATGGCTCATCTTCAGATGCCCAGGTATACAATGCCAGTCACCTCAAGGAGGGGCTGTAAGGCAACCTCATCGTGGGCTTCCCAGATCCAGACCCCCTGCCCAACGACACGCAAGATGTGCCCTACTTCATTGTGGGGGATGACGCCTTCTCCCTCTCCCTCAGAACCTACCTCATGAAGCCCTACACCTCCAGACTCCTCACCTGTGAAGAGAGGATCTTCAACTACAGGCTGTGCAGGGCAAGGCGGGTGGTGGAGAACGCCTTTGGCATCCTGGCTAACAGGTTCCAGGTACTTCTCACCACCATGCAGCATTGCCCAGAGACCATGAGGAGGATCGTGGAAGCTTCCTGCAACCTGCACAATCTCATGTGCACCCGCTACCCAGTCTTGCAGAACAGGCTTGTGGACTGTCAACAAGGCAATGGGGACATGGAGCCTGGTGAATGGAGGCAAGGGCGAAACCTGATAGACACTCAGGATGTGCAAGGCCCTAACAGAGCCTCACGGGAAGGGAAGAAGCAGCGCAACCTCCTGAAACATTGGTGCAACTCCCCAGCTGGAGCAGTGGAGTGGCAAGACAGGATGATAGATGCTTAATGGATGCTTCCTTCAGCCTGTCTCATCACACGGATGAGACTGGGCCATGTATGTTGGGTGGACCTACAATAAACAGGGCGTTTAATAAAGAGTTGTGTTTGTGTTGACATGTGTGGATCAATGCTTACATTGTTATTGATAAAAAGGGGCCATAGGTGTGGCACCTGGGAGGGTAGACCATACAGTCCCACTATGCTTGCACTGGAGGTTTATCTATCCCACAGCTATTAGCCATCCCAAAGGTATCCCTGCTCATTCCACAGGTATCCCTGCCCACCCCACTGCTATCTTAAGCCATCCCACAAGCATGCAAAGGCTTAAACCATTTCTAAAAGTTTCCACCAAGACTTTATTGAAAAAAAGAAATGAAGCAAGTGTGTGAATCAAAGATAAACTTTATTGAACAATAAGCTGTAACAGAAAAATGACCCAAGTCAAGTGTCCAAATAAAGTCCACAGGTAGCCAGCTACCTGGTCTCTGGCACTCTTCTTGGTCACTCGGAGGTGTGCCCAGTCTCAGGGGTGAAGGTTCCAGGTGCTGTGGTGATGGGTGGTGCTGGAGTGCCTGGCCCCAAGAGGACAACAGGGGACGATGTGTTGAGGCAGGTGTCGGACAGCTGGCTCAGCCCCGTGATGCTGAGAGGTCCTTCCTCCATGCCATGGGGTGTCAGTCCCAGTACTGAGGACAGATGTACTGAGGCCAGGCTTGGCTGTGGGGTGGAGGAAGGAGCAGTATAGTGGGGCTGTCTGCTCTGCAGCTGGGTGAGGACTGTCATGGGTGGCATTATTGGCGTGGGTGGCATCGCTGTCGTTGTTGGCATCATTGTCGTGGCTGGTATTGGTGGCATCAGTGGAACCAGTGGCAACGGTGTCGCCCGATGACTCTGAGCCTGGATTGGGAAGGGCTGCTGCCTGTGCTGCTGAACCTCCTGATAGCCATAACCCTGGTAGGTGAGGGCCTGTGGAAAGCCTTGGAATGGGAGGGACATCACCTGGGGTGGAGGAGCAATCCTGGACTGGGTGGGAGCAGGTTCCTCTGGGTCTGGAGGGTTGTGAAGCTGCTCGATGATCTGGACCTTCAGCAGCTGGTACTGTGGATCCGCCAGCCCCTCCTGCTGTTCGGCTCTCTGCCTTTCTGTGGAGGCGGAGCTGGGGTGTGTGGATGTGGCTAGGACTGTGGTGGACTCAATGTCTCCTTTCTCCCACCACACCAGGGAGTCCTCCACGCACTCCACCATGCTTACCACACCTGTCCGTGGGTTCTCCGCTAATGCACGCTCCACAGAAACCTGCCTGGAGACAGGGACTGACTCTTGGCCGGAAGAGGACTGGCTCTCAGCAGGCTGCCGGAGAGAGAAGGTTGTGAGAGAGGCTGCTGGTGCACCTCGGTGGCAGACCTCACCCTCCAGGAAGCTGCACCTGGCCATGACGTAGGTCTCTCTGTCTGTCAGCTTAACCGTGGCCTGGCCAGATTTCTTCAGGTGCAGCTTCCCGTACCAGGTGTGCATGTGCTTCCACCAGCCGAGGAGCACCTCCGTAGTGTAACCCATACTCTCCGCCCTCTCTCTCCAAGCAGCCTGCTTCCGCTTGGTGTCCCTGTACAGCCAGGGTCCCTTCCCCCACAGATAGTCGTTCTCTCTCAGCCACTCCAGCACCTCATCCTCGTGTGCCTCCTCAATATAGTATTGCCTCCTCTCCCATCCAGGCATACGCCTCTACCTGTCTTTGGCAGGACCAGATGGGCCCTCATCAAAGGGGCTCCCAGGTAGTAGGGGCTGCTCCTCCACACCACCAGCAGCAGCAGCACCAGCAGGATCATCATCATCATCATCATCATCATCATCATCATCATCATCATCCTCACCAGCAGGATCATAATCATCATCATCAGCAGCAGCAGCAGGATCATCAGCAGCAGCAGCACCAGCAGCGGCAGCACCAGCAGGATCAGCAGCACCAGCAGGATCAGCAGCAGCAGGATGGGCAGGACCATGATCAGCAGCAGTAGAGTAAGCACCAGCAGGGCCAGCAAGTCCAGGAGCACGAGCAGGACCAGGAACACGAGCAGGACGAGCAGGATGAGCAAGACCAGGAGCACGAGCAGGACGAGCAAGTCCAGGAGCACGAGCAGGACGAGCAGGACCAGGAGCAGCTTCAACAGAGTAAGCACCAGCAGAAGCACCACCACCAGGAGCAGCTTCAGTAGCAGCCCCAGCAGAAGCAGAGTCAGGGGCAGGGGGCGGGAGGTTGGCCCTGTCCCTCTTGCCAGGGATGGCGGCAGGCTGCTGAGGCTTTCGCTTCCTCCCCATGGTTGTGGAGTTGCTGGCTGGCAGGGAGGCTGGCAGGCACCAAGGCTGGCAGGAAGGCTGGCAGGAAGGCTGGCAGGAAGGCTTGCAGGAAGTCAGGCACGAAGGCTGGCAGGAAGCCTGGCAGGTAGGCTGGCAGGTAGGCTGGCAGGAAGCCTGGCAGGAAGCCTGGCAGGTGGGCTGGCAGGTAGGCTGCTAGGAAGCCTGGCAGGAAGCCTGGCAGGAAGCCTGGCAGGAAGCCTGGCAGGTAGGCTGGCAGGAAGCCTGGCAGGAAGCCTGGCAGGAAGGCAGGCAGGCACCAAGGCTGGCTGGAAGGCAGGCTGGCAGCAAGACTGGCAGGCAGGCATGCAGGCAGGGCAGGCAAGGAACTCGAAGTGTCCAGCAGCAGGTCTTTCCTTGGAATGCTGGCCACGTGCGAGCTGCTTCCCTTTATATCTGGGGGGCTTACGCAATGCATCCCCCCCGCATGTGCAATTAATGCTCGGCATCCGTTCCACTTCCACTGTGCATCTGTTTGGCTTCCGCTCTGCATCTGCTTCATCCGCTGTGCATCCGCTGTGCATCTGCTTCATCCGCTCGGTGTCCACTCTGCATCCGCTCTTTCCGTTGTGCGTCCGCTTACTGAGGCCCCCCAGAAGTCTAGCGGATGTGCCATCTGCTCTCATCCGCTTCCATCCACTGGGCTTCCGTTCCGCATCCGCTTTGCATCCGCCCTGTGTCCTCCCCGCGTCCGTGTTATCCGCTCCGGTTATGCAAATTTTTGCCCCTTTTGAGAGCGGATAACAATGGATGGAACATTTTGCTCGTCCGCTGTGTCCTTTTTGCATCCATTGGCCAGTGTGACATGGGCTTAAAACACACAATAATGATGATTATAGTGGTTTACATAAGTAAAAATTAAATAGTTTATCTCAGACATTACTATTTTGCTTTAATTGAGATGATAGTTCTTCCTACCACTTTTTAAAATATGTGTGGGGACTGAAAGACAAAGATGAGAAAAGGAAAAAGACTTTAGGAGTTAAGTTTGTTTGGAGTCCTTGTAAGACTTTAAATAGTAAACTTCAAGAGATTTTTATGTAGTGCTATAATTTTTTTTCTTCTTTTATGCCATCTCGTGGTAAACTATTCCTCTCAGCTTTTCCAGTTAATTATGAAGTATATATTTGAATTCCTGTTAATTTTCAGACATGCTCTCCTGGTGTGTGTATGAAATATTTGAATAATCTGTATAAACAACTAAGTAACAAACAAACTGAATGCTATGTGACAGAGTCTAATCTGTGCTTCTTTTTAGATACCTGTTGCAGAAATATGCAACTTTGGGAAACAAACATTGAGTCTGAAGAATATAAAAATATGCATCCTTTATTTTATAATTTTAATATGGATTTCATTGCTGTCATAAAGCATGCAATGCTATGAAACTTGTTTCTATGACAACCAGCCTGCAGTAGCAAGGGACTCAAAGAAGATGCCAAGGACTTTAATAAATAGTTTCTTTGACAATATTGTAGATTTTTCAAATTTATTCCTGAGCCTTTGGACCAGAGTTTAAATAGATGAACTTCTTTTTGACAGTTTTCCATATATGTCACTATCATATTTCAGGGAAAGTAACCCATTTTTCTTAATGTATATCTTTCTTGGCTTTAGAATTTAAAACCAAAAAGATAGAAGGATGGCATATATATTTAAAACTAAGTTGTCTGAGATGAAAAACTATCATTTATTAGGAGTCCTTGGTCTCTCTGAGCTTGGTTGTTTGTTTGCTTGCAGACATTTCATTACTCAGCTAGGTAATATCATCAGTGTAAGAATGGGGTTTGCACACTCACTCACACTGATGAGATTATCTAGTTAGAAAATGAAACATCTGCAAGTCAACAGTCAATCAAGCTGAGAAAGCACCAAGGATTCTGCTGTTCAATTCTAAGCTACATGTTATATTTTATTGGAACTCTTTATTTATTGATATTTAATGCATTATACATACATCCTTACAGCATATTATTCCTGCAACAAATTTCAGTTTCAAAAATGATTAATACCAATTAGTTAAGCATTGAAGTAATCTTTTTTATGAAGCTTGAATTATAAACAGAATTGGCTTCAAATGGTAGTAATTCAGTAAGAACAGAAGAAGCCTAAGGAAATAAACTAAGATGAATACAGATGAAAGAAGGGCATCAGATTCTGTCCTGTTACAGTAACAAGCAACATCTTACTGGACGCCCTGTTTAAAAATGAAGACAAAACTCAATAGACACAGGGATGGTTACATGGCTTATGTGGTTAACCATATTGAGAGTTATGTTATGGTAAGTGGTGGCAGTGTGTAATGGTCCATGAAGAAGGCAATTCTCTTGTAACAATGTTTCCTTGGCTAAAAGTGCTATAAACATTCCTATATTTGAAAACCTGATGTTTATTTAAATAGTGTTAGGCTTAAGCACATTAAATGAAGAAGATAGGTTTGTTTTTGTTTTTACTATTCCTGGTTTTTATTTCTACTGTAGATAGATTTGTGGTGGAGACCACATTTTATATTGAATTTGTATAGCTAGTAAGATAATAAACAACTGCACTGGGTTGATAGCAGATTACTATTGGCATTTGAAGTCAGAAGCTGAAAAATTCTGTATTGAAGCTGTCTCACTGAACCACAGATAAAGTATGTTAAAAATGTTTTAAAAATAAAGACAAATACAGGCTGGTGGAATTAATAATAATGTGCTTATCAAACAGATTCTGCTTTGCTGTCATGCCAAATTCTACATTTATAGGTTTTTTTTGTCAAGTTTTTTAAATTTTATATTGCTTATATATATCAATGCATGAACAGTGTGATACTTAGGTATCATACATTTTAGAACAAATAAACATAACATTATTACTTGTAATATTTTCATTGTTTCATATCATTTAAACATATCTAATACTACTGCCATTCAATTTCTAAACCTCCTTCTTATTACATATATCTGTGTGTGTGTGTGTGTGTGTGTTTTCTTATGTTTTTGCAGGTATTTATATGTATGGTATTTACATGGGAAAATACCCAAAGAAAGCTAAATACCATATATGGTATGGTACTTTCCCAGGTAATATTGACAGTCTCTTGGTGACATTTCGATGAGGTCCCACTTGCTATCTTCAAGCTGGTGCTTTTGGCTTTGTGCTTGTGAGAGGAAAGCATGATCAGAGCTGCCGTCTCTATAAATACTGGTGGGGAGGTTGGCTGTGTTGTCATTTCTTGATTGGTTGATGAAGTTGATGTTTGCAGATTTGCTGGCTTTTTCATAAGAACATGTGTGGCTGGGGTATTGGCTGTGTGTCCATCAGCCTCCTGTGTTGTAACAACCTGGGTAATGGGATGTGTGATGACCTTCTGAATTCTATTGTTTTGATATCCTGGGTCTTGTGCTGTAATCTCCTGAGTTGTAATGACCTGGGTAATGGGCTGTGTGATGACCTTCTGAGTTCTATTGTTGTGACATCCTGGGTCTTGTGCTGTAATCTCCTGGGTCATTGGCTGTGTTGCAACATCCTGAAGTTTGGATGTGTTGCAACATCCTGAGTTCTGTGATGTGATATCCTGAGCTGTGATGTAACATACTGAGTTTTGGTTTGGCCCCAAGTTTGAGATCTGGCTGTGTGTTTATGGGATGTGTCGGTTTGCTTAGTTTGGAGGTCGGGGTGTGTGGCAGCTGGTGATGCAGCTGTGGTCTGGTTTCTGGATGATGGTTGCCTTTCACCTATGGGATGGGTTTGGGTTTGAGTCTGGTGAGGGAGATTGGTGGTGGTGTCATGTGTTGTTTTGGGTCTGGTGCTGGTTTTCATGGCTGGGACTCATTTGTTGATAAGGGCTAGTTTCCAGATGTCTGGTAGGTGGGAGGTATCATCCTGATTATTCAGGTTATGGGGGTGTTTCTTTATTTTGATGGCTTCCCTGATTATTTTCTTGTTGAAGAGTTCAGTATTGGAAATTAATTTGGTTCCCTCAAAATTAATTTCATGTCCTGTGGCTTTAAGGTGCTAGAAAAGGGAGGAAGTATTTTCTTCTTTTCTGACTGCATTCTTGTGTTCTGCGATGCATGCATTTATTCTCCTGTTGGTTTGTCCAATGTATGTGGCTGGGCAATTGCTGCATGGTATTTCATAAACTCCTTGGTTTTCTGGCTGGATTTTGTCTTTAGGTTTCTTAGGATGTTGGCTATTTTTTGGTCAGTGCTGAAGGTTGTCCTGATACTGGGTTTGTGGAGAATTTTGCTGATTTTATCTGTGGTGCCTTTGATGTAGGAGAGGAAGGCGATACTGTTGTCCTGTTCGGTGTCTCGGTTTCTGGGGGGTGTCTCCCTTAAGATTAGGTTGGTAATTGTGTTTCTTTGGAATCCGTTGGAAATTAATACATTAGTGAGGGTGTGTAATTCTGTTCTCAGGTGGTCTTTGTCAGCTAGGCATTTGGTTCTGGAGATGAGGGTCTTTGCTACGGAGTTGATCTGTGCAAGGTGGTGATGGGATTGTGCATTTAAGTAGCTGTTGGTGTGTGTTTTCTTCCAGTGGATGGTATGTCCTAGGGAACCACTGGTTTTTTTGTAAATTAGGATGTCCAGGAAGGGAAGTTGGTTGTTGGCTTCTGTTTCCATGGTGAATTGTATTTTAGGGTATAGGCTATTGAAGTGTATGAGGAAGTTGTCCAGTTTTTCTTTCCCATGTGGCCAAATTATGAAAGTGTCATTTACATATCTAAGACAGAGTTTGGGTTTGTGTCCGAATTTCCCTTTCATATTTCAATTCATTAATTCAATATCAAAATCATTTCATCCTCATATATATTTTCAATTCTTTATCCCTTATTATTTCCATTTTCAGCTTACAACCTATTTTATGTTATCTTATGTATTGTTATCATCTACAACTTTCTCAAGACCAATATATAATTAGACAGTCAGTGAAAGAAAAAACAAGTAAAAGCAAAGTAAGATGAATACATTTAGGATCCACATGCTATATCCCCCAATCTACAATATGTCTTATTCCAGAAATATTCATATAATCATTTCATATTTTTTCTTTCTTTCCAAAATTTACCTATAAAATTTTAATAAATTTCATTCCCCTGCTTTCAATTATAATATAATTTATTCATGATAAATATTTTACATTCCCACATAATCCCATCTAGTTCATTATATTTTCTATTTTATCATATCCTTTGTATTATCAATTGTATTTTCTATTTCATGTATACCGCAAAGAAAAAAATAAAATAAAAGCAGAGTTAATTTTCCCTTTTACTTTCCTTCAACCAATTTCAACCTATAGCATTTATATAACCCTAATTCAAACATTTTAAACATAATTAAGACCAGATTTTCACCCAAGTCATCATATTCTCTGTTTTCCTAATATCATTTCAATAGTCATTAGCATATTTTACAATATATGTATGTATGTATGTATTTGTTTTGTTAAGTTTTCACGGGTATTTATATGTATGGTGTTCAACTTTGTTTGGGTATTTTCCCATGTCATTATAGTTGTGCTTTTAAAGTTGTAGTGATGTTTCAGCAGAATCTCATCTGCCATCATCAGGCTTGTGTAGATGAAGACAATACAGAAGCCTGATGATGGAAGATGAAATTCTGCCAAAACGTCGCTACAACTTTAAAAGCACAACTAAATGATGTGGGAAAATACCCAAACAAAGCTGAATACCATACATGCACAAACACACACACACACATATGTATGCTGTTCAGCTTCCTTTGGGTATTATCCCATGTCATTGTAGTTTATATATATATATAAAGCATGAATAGAAGAGATGATTCCACCAGACTGTCAATCATTTGGAAGCCTGCACTCTCAAATAGAAAGATCTCCACACCACAAGCCAGGCAAACACCTGGGCAGAAACAGGCTCCCTCTGATACCTCCAGCTCAAACACACCCCAACCAGGCACCCAGATGAAACCTAGCTTGCTAACAGATAATAGCCATCCTTTTATGCGAAGCCAAGCTGCACTGAAAGTCTCCAACACAGGAACACAGTGTTGCCAGCCAATCAAAGCCACAAAACAGACAGAAGAAACCAGAAGCACCAATCAAACAAACTCCAAGTCCAATAAACACAGACCAAGACTTCCAACCAATCAGGATGTAGAAAAAAACATCCTGCCACAGTAATTGGCTAGCCTCAAATTTAAAACCAATGGCTGTGAGAGCCTGACCCACATATAAACTCAATACAGAAGCCTGATGATGGCAGATGAGATTCTGCTGAAACGTTGCTACAACTTTAAAAGCACTACAATGATGTGGGATAATACCCGAAGGAAGCTGAACAGCATATATACATACATACATACATACATACATACATACATACATACATGGATTAATAACAGTAGAACCCTCTTAATATCACTCACTCCATCTTCCTTTTTTCATCTATAATTATCTAATAATCTTAAAGTAATTCCCAGTAAATTATAAGCTTCAAATCTCCTCAGTTTACATTTCTGATAAAAATTATAAGGATACATTCCCATGTGGTGTCCTCTTTTTATGCTATATCTAAACATTATTTCTAAATCTCTCAGCCTTGTCATTTCTCTTAGTTTTAGCCAGCTTTCACTTTATTAAGTTTTCCTGGCCTTTCTTATTTATCCCTCTTTTTTCCTCTAATATTACATTTATTTCCATCTGCCAGTCCCCCATCTTTCCTCCCCCCTTCCCTTTTCTCTTTTTTGAAATTTCTTCTTGTATAGCTTCTTCTTCTGCTTACTCTTTGGAGCCTTTTCTCTTTTAATTATTATCTCTGTCATCAATGTCTTAGTTTTAGTTCCTTTTGTGTCTTTTGGCAATGTCTCTGAATCTTTGTGTCTTGGCTGTTTTCCTTTTCCTTTGGTTCCTCCTCTCTAGAATTCCTTTGTTCTGCTATAAATTGCATTACTTTTTCTGCCAGTGTGTCCATTCGTCCCCTTCTTTCTTTAATTGTTTCTTTCACAGTTTGTAGTTCCAACTTAAGGCCCGGTCCCACTGGCCGATGGATGCAAAACGTATGCATAAAGGACACAGCGGACTTTTATTTCATGTCTTTTCTCATTCACACATTTAATAAAGTCATTCAGGAAAAAAATGCCTTGTACCATTAGGTGGCGCTCTATATGGCTTCCACTTTTCAAAGTTATTTTTTTTCCTTTTTTTTTCAATTATACTAATGTTAATTTCCAAGCATTTCAACCATAGGTTTTTTTTTTTTAAAGTATAATCAATTCCAAGCAAGTTCAGCATTTTATCCAATGCCTCATTAATGCCAGTTTCTGTATATTATTCCCAATTCCATCCTTAATTTTGTTATAGCTCTTTTGTAGTCCAGATTTTTATTTACCTGATATTGTCTTCTTGTTTTCTATTCACCACTGTTGTACTCTCAAGCGAGGAATTTTTCTTTCTGCTTTTCAGGGTTATTAAAATAAAAGGTACAGCTTCTCTTGTCTGGATACATGCTGCTCACTATTTCACCTCTCCAGCACACAATTAGGTCCTGGTAGTTTCCCGTCTTCAGGGCAGCCATTAAAACTGCCAATTCTCCCTGTCTTCCAGGGGAGTATACTCAGACAGGAAGGGGAGATGTGGCTCTCCTCAACCCAGATGGCAGTCTCCTCCTCTTCCCCCACCCCTCTGAGGTGGGTCTGATGATTCAGTCCTGCAGGGACCCCTCCAAGAGGCTAAACACGAATTGAAGCTGCACATGATCATGGTCTCCATTCATCATCGATAGAAGTGCCACCAGAAGTCTCCAATCTTTTCTTGAAAGTCTCAAGTGATGGTGCTTCCACAACTTCCAAGGACAAGCTGTTCCATTGGTTGATTGTTCTCACTGTCAGAAAGTTTCTCCTTATTTCCAGGTTAAATCTCTCCTTGTTCAGTTCCCATCCATTATCCCACCTAAAAAATCTCCACCTGTGTTGCTTTTTAAAACAACCACTTTGATGTTTACAATTATCCAGGATAAATGTTTGGAAGCACAAATGGTTCAGGAGAAGGAAAGTGGGTATCTCGTTATCATATGAAGTCATTCATGCATGACTCTACAGGCTGTACATTATTGTTTCAAGAAGTAGGTCATAGTGTTCTTTCTTTTTTCCACCTACATGTCTCATGATGGCATGACTGCAGTGAGTCAGATAGCTTTGAACATTTGCATTTCTGGCTCAGAGGTTGTTAGAGGCATGGTAATTAGGTAACAATCCTGTAGAAATTGTGGCATTAATAATAAGGTATATTAACATTCATCTAGTGTCTGTATCCATCTATTCATGCATCTAACAGAAATTATTTGAGAGAGTTATCAAATATACCAAGGCAACAAGAATCTTTGCGGGAAAGAAATTTAATTTTTTGAGCTTTATCTTTGTTTTTAAGTAGTTGTTACAAACAGGGAGATAATTTAAAAACTCATTGGTAGATCCTTTCTTTCAGGATTATTAGGCTACTATTGACAAGTCCTTACATATCGTAGTCTATTGTGAGCCCTTCTATATGGTATTTCTCCATTCAGCCTAATTCTAAGGAAAAAAATAGTTAATACAAAACTTCACAAGCACTGTGTGAATCCTGAAACACAAGGTGTGGTTTTGTGATTATGCAGTTTTGTGCATGGGGAAGATTGCAATGAGAATTCATTCATTAAACCAATCAAGTCAAATATCTAGGTATAGAAAGGAATTTATTGGGAAAAGTAAAATCTAGAGAGAGAAAAGAGAAGACAACAAACACACAGGAAGAGAGGCAGACTTTTGCTTTATTTAATCAAGCAGAACTTCCATCTGATATCCTAAATTAAGCCAGCAAATCAGAAATTCTTTAAAGGTTGAATCCATCTTCCCAAAACACTTGGTAGAATGATAATGGCACAAGATCTAATTATCATGCCTCACCAGTTTTCTGCTATATAAATGAGATTATATGAAAGTCAGATTTGGAGAAGCAAAAGCTACATTTCATTTATTCAATATATTCAATTCATATTGTACCAGTGGGACAATATGGTGATTCTTTTATGTTTTGGCTGTTGTAAGCCACTGTTATGATTTACAAAAACTATGAGTTCTTCTTTGAAGGCTTCATGATATCTTGTGTTTAGGGTCTCTGTCTCTGTCTCTCTGTCTCTCTCTGCCTGTCTTTCTGTCTGTCTCTGTCTCTCTCTCTCTGTTTCCTTTAAAAATGTTTCATTTCCATTACAAGTGACCATTTCTCTCTGATTTGATGGCTTGATTGGCAAGAGTTTGTTTTGTTTTTTGTTTGCTTGTTTTTTGACTCCCAGTGACAACGTTCTGCAGTCCTCTTGGGAAAAATTATCAGAGATCATTTGCCATTGTCTCCTTTCTAGGACTGAGAGGGGAATAATGACCCACGATCACCAAGCAGGCTTTATACCTAAGGTGGGACTAATATCTACAATCTCCTGACTTCTAGTCTGATACCTTAACCATGAAAGCAAACTGGCTGCTATAGTTAGGATCCTTCAATCTATCCTGTTCGTAAATTCACTTAGTATTAAGCAGGTCCCCATTCAGATATTTTTCCAGCCTCAGAATGTGCCAGTTATGAAGACTGTCAGGGAATCTAGAAAAAAATATAATGCCAGATAGGGGGAAGTGTCAAGGTAGACAATTAACAGTGAAAAAGCAATCATAGGGAGAAACCATTCCATCTAATTAGTAGTGTTCAAGAAAATAAACATCCAAATTACTCTTTGCTTAGGGAGGTGAGAAGAAATGTTGAAAATGTCAATTTCAAATGGAATTTTTTAAAAACAAAATCATTGTATAAGTATTTGTCCAATTCCACATGAGAACTTCGGATTCACCATTTATTTCTATGGTCAATTCTTGCTAACACTTTGGTCTTTATCAAATAGTTTTACAAGTTTAACTCAGAACTGAATTATCAGAAAGGAGTTTCCTCTGCCTTTTCGCATCTACAACCACATTTTCTGCTACTTTTTTCTAGTAATTCCATTCCATTCCTTCTCCATTCAATTGTCAAGATTTTTTTCTCTATTGGTCAATATGCCATGATTGCTGAATCTCTTTTGATATTAAATGTGCCATGTTTGGCAAGTTTGGCCTTCTTTAAATTAAATGGGCTTTTTTTTCCTTAACATATATCTTTTATACATTTATACTTCAGCAAATCTAACTATCCTGTGAATTTGTTATGCTTCCTGTGCGTGCTGCCATTTGTATGAGAAACAGTTTTAAGGTACTGATGACATAGTACTATCAATGTAACCTGTTGTTTTAGTCTAAAATCTCAATATAAAAGTTCCACCCCATAACCAATTGTTAAGATATTGTTCATTACAATATTTTATTGTACAACTGAATTACAACTTTTAAAAATGCTTCCAGGAACCAAACATAAGGATATATTTAGGGTAACCGAAGCAAGGGTGACAAAATTTGGAAACTATGGTTGAAAATATCACAAGTCCATATGATGAATTATCCTTTAGAAGAAAGCATTGTACACTCCAGTTCAGGGGTGTCAATCTCACATTATTATGGTCGTGTGACGTGACATAACAGGACTTTTCCCCCTTTATTAAAGCCCCTGTCCCACTACACTTACAGATGCAAAGAGGATGTAAAATGTTAAAAAAGGCTTGCTATCCGTTGTAAAATGCTATGCATCTGTTGTGTACTCACTGCATACGTGTTTCATACGCTCTATCCCTCGAGCATCCGTCCACTGCGATTTCATCCACGCAAGAAGTTTCGAGCTGCACAAAACTTTGTGAATGGATGAACTTTCTGCCGCGTACGATGGACATCCACAACATATATGGGCAACAAACGTTCTATGTCCGTTATCATCCGTTAAATGTCCGCTGTATCCTCTCTGCATCCGCTGGCCATCCCCTCAACTCACATCTGCTGCAGCTGAAAATGGAAAGAGGGAGGAAACGAAAGGTGTACGGAACGTCTACACAGCATTAGTTGCATGGAAATAGAAAGGATGTAAGTGTATGCATCTCATATATAAAGGATTAAAACAGACAAAATGTTTGTATCTGGGATGTATCTCAGATATTTAGGATGTCTGTAGTATGTCTAGAATATGTAGAAGGCCCCATAGCGGGCTACCGATATTTCCTATAAAAAGGGGGAGAAAATCACCTGGATCTCAGTATGAGTCCAGCAGCCAAGGTGTACAGACCTCTTCAGCCTTGGTCTTGGTCTTCCACATCATCAATTATTCTCCCCCATGGATCATGACACAGCCCATATGGTAGCTGCGATCATTCATCACCAGAACCAAAACCTGTTCAGACTGTTTCACCTTTTATACAGAAGGAGAAGAAAGAGACGTCCAAGAGCTATGGGGGTCCGAGGATGGATCGTGAGAAGAATGGAGTATGGACTGTATGACCAGTTGATGGTGGAGCTGAGGAATGAAGACCCTCGTGCATTCCATCACTTCATGAAAATGCCACCAGCCATGTTTGACGAAGTTGTAGAGCATCTGAGACCCAGGTTGACCAAGCCTAGCATCAACTTCCGTCCCAGCCTGGACCCTGGACTGAAGGTGGCACTGACTCTGCACCACCTGGCCTCTGGAACCACATACAGAAACATGCAGTATGCCTGGAGGGTGCCACAAAACACCATCAGCAAAGTAGTCAGAGAAGTGGTGCAGGCCATCATCGAAGAATACATGGAGGAGCTCCTCAAGTGCCCCACCACTGAACAAGGCTGGAGGAAAGTTGCAGAAGAGTGGTATCAGAGGTGGAACTTTCCCCACACCGTTGGAGCCATAGATGGGAAGCACGTGGCCTGCAAAGCTCCAGCCAACTCAGGGTCTACTTATTTCAACTACAAGAGCTCCTTCAGTATCATCCTCTTTGCCATGGTTGATGCTGACTACAAGTTCATGTACATCGATGCTTCAGGCAACAGGTCAGCTTCAGATGGCCAGGTATACAATGCTAGTGATCTCAAGGATGGGCTGGAACACAACCTCATCATGGGTTTTCCAGGTCCAGACCTCCTACCCAATAACACACAAGATGTGCCTTACTTCACTGTTGGTGATGATGCATTCTCCCTCGGAAGCTACCTCATGAAGCCATACAGTTCAAGATACCTCACCCGTGAAGAGATGATCTTCAACTACAGGCTGTCCAGGGCAAGACGGGTGGTGGAGAACACCTTTGGCATCCTGGCCAATGGGTTCCAGATACTTCTCACCACCGTGCAGCATGAGCCACATACTGTGAGTTGTGTCCTGCACAATATCATGCGCACCCGCTACCCAGTCTTGCAGAACAGACTTGTCGATCATCAACAAGGGAATGGGGGCATGGAGCCTGGTGAATGGAGGCCAGGACGTAACCTGGTAGACACTGTGGATGTACAAGGCCCCAACAGAGCTTCACGTGAAGGGAAGAAGCAGCGCAACCTCCTGAAACACTGGTGCAACTCCCCAGCTAGAGCAATGGAGTGGCAAGACAGGATGATAGATGATTAATGGATGCTTCCTTGAGCCTGTCGCATAACACTGATGAGATCGTGCCATGTATGTTGAGTGGTCCTACAATGAATAGGGCATTAATAAAGAGCTTTGTTTATTTTAAACGTGTTGATCAATGAATAAATTGTTATTGATAATAAAGGTCCATATGTGTGGCAGCTGGGATGGGGGGACCATACAGTCCCACTATGGTTGCACTGGAGGTTTATCTATCCCACAACTATCCTTATCTATCCCAAAAGCATGGAAAGGCTTAACCATTTGTTAAAAGTTTTCATCAACACTTTACTAAAGTAAAAAAATGAACCAAGTGTTAAGCAAAGATAGCCTTTATTAACTGTCTTAGGTAAACTTTATGACTTTATTAAATAAGCAAAATGAACCAAGTAAAGTGTCTTAAGCAAAGATAAAGTGAACAAGTAAACAACTCAGTCTTTGACACTATTCTCAGTCACTCTGAGTCATGTCCATGGTCTCAGCTGTTAAGCGGGCAGGGACTGTGGAGGTGGCTGTGGCTTGAGTGCTGGTCTGAGGTGCCATTGGGGTGCTTGGCCCCGAGAATACAACAAGAGATGGTGTGTTCAGGAAGCTGTCCGAAAGCTGACTCAGTCCCATGAGGTTGAGAGGCCCCTCACAAAGGATCTGAGATGTGAGGCCCAAGACTGATGACAGATTGTCCATTGACGGGCTTGGCTGTGGGGTGGAGGAAGGAGGAGTGTAGTGGGGCTGTCTGGTCTGCAGCTGGGTGAGGACTGGAGTCTGTGGTATGCAGTGAACCTGGGCCTGGACTGGGAAGGTCTGTTTAGATGTGGGAAGTCCTGGTAGTCATAGCCTTGGTAGGTGAGGTGCTGTTGAAAGCCGTGAAAGGGCTGTGACATCACCTGGGGTGGAGGAGCAGACCTGGACTGGGTAGGAGCAGCTTCAGCTGGGCCTTGAGGGTTGTGCAGAAGTGCTGTGATCTTCTCCTTCATCACCTGGTACTGGGCCTCGGGCAGGTCCCTGAGGGTGTGGCTCACATAGATGATGAAGGTGTGGCGGCCCAAGGATCCTCTGTCCAAGTGGACCAGCTGAGAGAGAACTTCTGTGCTGGTCTTCATTGTATCCCTGATCTCCAACAGGACACTGTGGTTCTGGCCCTCCAGTCTGCCTCTCTGCTTGCATCCTGTGGAGCTGGGGGTGGGGGATGGGGGTGGGTTGGCCTCTGGTGGCTGGTGCTTCTTCCTCCATTTGTGAGAGAGGATTCTCCAAGTGTGCCGGCATGGAGAGTGCAGCTGTCGGGGGGGTCTCTGCCATGGGGCCCTCTGAAAACAGCTGCCTGGACAAGCTCGCTGGCTCCTGACTGGAAGAGGACTGGCTGTCTGTGGGCTGTCTGAGGGAGAGGGGTCTCAGAGGGGCTGCTCCTCGGTGGCATATCTCACCCTCCAGGAAACTGCACTTGTCCATGACGTACATCTCCCGGTCAGTGAGCTTGACAGCGGCCTTCCTGGATTTTTTGAGGTGTAGCTTGCCATACCAGGTGTCCTTGTGCTTCTACCATCCCAGGAGTACATCTGCAGTGTAGCCCAGGGTCTCTGCCTTGTCTCTCCAAGCTGGCTGCTTCTTCTTGGTGTCACGATAGAGTCTGTGGCCCTTTCTCCAGAGGCACTCATTCTCCCTCAGCCATTCCAGCACCTCATCCTCATGCTCCTCAGAAATGGTGTATTGTTTCTGTCCTTCTTGCCAGGGCTGGAACGAGTAGGCACAGGCTTCCTCTTTTTCCCTGACTGACGAACCATGGTTTTCCTCCTAGATGTATGTGGCAGCACGTCTTTCCCCTAAATGCTGACTGCATGCGTGCTGCATCCTTTTATATCCTCAGAGCTGACACAATTCATACTCCCTGCATGCGCAGTGAACGCTTTGCATCCAATATACAACCATGCGCCATCCGCTTTGCTTCCTATAGGCATCCATGATGCATCCACTTCATCCACGATGCATCCACCCCTTCCACTATGCGTCCGTTTGGAAATTCTCCCCCGGAACCCTTTCGGAGGTGTCATCCGCTTCCATCCACTGTCATCCGCTAGGCTTCCTATGAACATTTGTTCAACATCCCCGCTACATACTACCCACGTCCATTCTTTTCCGTTCTTTTCTGTTCTGTTTATGCAAATTTTTGCCACTTTTTGGAGCGGATGACAACGGATGGAAAAAATTTTGCTCATCCGCTGTGTCCTTTATGCATACATTTTGTGTCCGTCGGCCAGTGGGACCTAGCCTTAAACCAGGCATGGGTGTGGCCATCACGTGACACATCCAGCCCATGGGCCAGGAGTTTGATAGGCCTGCTCTAATTGCTCATAAATTGATGTGTTTTGTGACTGTGTTTCTATTTTGTAACATTTAGCTGAGCTATTTCAGCCAGTAACAAAACCAAAAATTAAAAAATTAACTAGAAGAGTTGCATATAACATGCGGGCATGTATGTTGATTTAATTTTAATATCTGTTTTCTTCTAAATTGTGAACGTGATCTCGACAAACACAATATCCAACACTTTTCATGCAATCATGCCTTCCTTTCAATAAACCCAACTCAAAATGTCTTAAATTTTAGTTCTAGCAATTCAGAGCTTGCTAGTTAGTGAAAAATCATGTGAAGCAAGTGCTTTACAACCTTTTCTTTATAAGACTGCCAACACACATTATTTTTCAGAGCCAAATCTTTGTCATCCCTCTGCTGCAAGCCAAATCTTTTATAAATAAAAATTTCCCTTCAAACTCTTATAATGATGATAAATACCATGAGTTCTAACTAAATACTCCCTGTGCAACAAACTTTTTATATATTAATGATTCTTACTTCATGTGTTTTCAAGTGATAAATATAAATAAACCCTCATACTGAAAAAATAATATGGGTTATATAAATATACAATAATTATTGCACTTTCCCTTCAAGAAATAAAACACAGATTTATTTGAAATTACTTGAATTCCACCAATGATGTTTTAGGTAAGATTTGCATATCATATATCATATATTTTGTAATCATACAGTGCATGGGTGTGGGTGTGGGTGTGTATGTTTTTCATGCATTTAGGATTTTTATTATTCAATCTCCCAAGCCATTCAAAATGATGTCTAAACAAGCATTTAGACTTGAAAAAATAATAAAAGAACAATTTTATTTATTTTGAAATTGATATGGACTATACAACTCATCATATATACCTGTAAGGCTTTGATCAGCATTTTCCACTCTGTTAAGTTGCTGTGTATAATTGTGTTTAACACATTGTTATTCTACACTACTAGAGATTACTGAGTTGCACAATATTACAATTGCTTTATAATTTGTCATATTTATAACCAGACTTTTATAATTTTTAATATATTAGCTTTAGACTGCAATCCTGTGACTTCTTATCATAGAGTATGGACCACCATATACAAGGTAGCTTACTATTAGACTTGTATTGTACTAAATTGTTGATTGTTTTTATTTTCTTTCTGTTTGCTATTGTGTATATGTGTCTATGATCTTAACTATATAGCATGCTTCAAATGTATACTGTAATTTGTTCTGTCATGTTTTAAACTAACCATATTGCTGTATTTTACATACATGGGATTTCTTTTTAGACAAATTTGTCATGATAAGAAAAATAGAAATTCTTTGGACTGATATAAGACATTAGAGTATTTCTAGCAATTTAAAACTGTTACTCAGATTCTTCCTCCGTCATTTTTTCTTCCCCTCTGACTCTCTGTAGGCAATCAAAGTCTTATATTCAAGAAGTGAATTTTGATGTGAATTCAATGAATTTTGAAGGGAAGACCTCTTTATCTTTGGAATGCCTATCATTCTGAGAAAATCTGCAACTGGTGACATTGTGCCAGGCAACCACTCTGTTGTTTAATGCCAAGTATTTGCTTTTGCTTTCTTTTTTCCCTTTTTTCCCAAGTGACAAACTGTATTAGGACAAAAAGAACAGCAAGGACAATTTTAAGCTTTTACGAAAGTTTTGCATCTTGGTAACTAGTCAAAAGATACTACGTGACTGAGCACTGAGCATGAAAAGCTGTATTTTTCTCAAAAGGGCAACAAGTTTTGAGAACATTTTGAGCTTTTGCCTGTCATCTAACTTTCAAACACACTCAAATATAGACACATAAATTTACTTTTTCATTTTAGATCTATGTCATTTTTCAATGTGAATGTCTTTAAACACTTTTTTCAAGGAACAAAAATAACATCCAGTAATTGAAAATTTCAGAACATATTCATTATTAAGTTAAATCTCTGGAGTAAACAGTTGTGGTCCCTTAAACTAAGGGAAATGAATATTAAGAGGATTACTTTGGGGAAAGCATTAGTTAAATGACTACAAAGACAACAGTCCCAAAGGGACGATTTTCACAAATAACAGAAAAAATATTTTGTCCAGAGAGAGTTTTTAAAAAGCTGCTTGTTCATGTGTGTACCTTTTTTTTAAGAAAAGAATGTTACAAAATTTAGACTGCTTAAGTAACATCTAGAAGTTGAAGAAAGAAAAAAAGAGGAATTACAAAGACCTATTAGATACACGAGGAAGATTAAAAACGAGACAAGAACTACAGCAACAAAATATAAAGAGAGATTGGTGGCCATACATGCAAATTCAGGTGAGATACCAGAAGGACAAAGAACAATTTGGTTTCTGCCTAGAAAAGCATCAATTAGATAAAATTCTACAAGAAATGGAAAAGAAAATGATTTTCAAAATATATAACTTTCTACTAGATTTTAAAATGGAAGAGGAGGTGGTCAAAGAGACGATGGTGGTATGGGTGAAAAATGTTGGCCACAGTATAGACCTGGAAAATTGGGAGAGAATGTGGGATCAAATTACAAACTAATTACATCCACGGCATACAAGGAAAATCAACACAAAATGTTCTACAGATGGCTCCTTCCCTCCACTAGATTGGCAAAAATGTTTAATTCAGACCCAAATTGTTGGAAATGTGGAAAAGAAAAAGGCACTTATTTTCATACCTGGTGGACATGCCAGGAAGTGAATATTGGAATACAATTAGACAATGGATAGAATCAGAATCAGAAAATTAATCCAGAAACTTTTTTATTAGGTATAATAACACGAAAATGCAATAAAACAGATAGATATATCATGGTACACATATTAACAGCTGCAAAGATCTCATACACACAACTCTGGAAGGAAAAAAGGTTTCCACTGGAAGGCAAGGTTATATAAAAAAAATGTTTTTAAAATTTGAAAACTTAATAAAAATTATTTTTTAAAAAATAGGAGTGAAAGACTACAACCCTTTCTTTCAGATGCTTTTATTTTTTTCCTTAGTGAGAGTTCCATGGTTGTTTGTCATATGTAAGGCTACCAAAAATGGATTGCAAAATCTGAGCTTCAGACCACTAAATGGTAGTCAAAAGTAGTAGATTTTTCTCTTTTATTTGCCATTTAGTTGCCTTTGGATATTTGCATCTCAGATCTGGCAGAATATCACATCTGTTATTTGCTTCAATTCCTTTATAATAAAGTCAGTCTTGATAACATGATTGGAAGGAAGGGAGGGATTAGAATTGAGCAGATGCCAATGATCTGAGCTGCTGCCCAATTGCTTAACCTACAAGGATGTTTTAACAGAATAACAGAATCCAACCCAGTCATGGTATTCAGCCAGTTCTCACCAATTTGGGCGAACCGGTAGCAAGGATTTGGCAGGGGTTGCTGAACCAGTAGTAACTTCTTCCTGGCCATGCCCCCAACCTAGACACCCAGTCACCACTCATTCACTTGCCCCACCCACCCAATGCCCGATGCTCACTTGCCGCATCCGCCTGATACTTGCCCACCCAGTCACTCCTTAAGGTTTTTTTCTTTTTACCTCCCAACAATCAGCTGTTCCTACAAAGAGCTGTGCTGAAATTCCCCTCGCTTCTTACTGCTCCACCCAGGAGTCTTCCCTGATGCCCAAGAAGGCAAAAAATGGAGGCTTTCTGGGCCCCAGAGGAGCCTTCTGGGAGCAAAAATGCTCCCCCAGAGGCTCCTCTGAGGCCAGGAAGGCCCCAAAATGGAGCATGGAGGGGTGCTGTTGTTAGCCTCACTTGGTGTGATCAGAACTCTGTCTGACAAGCAACGTTACTCATGCAAACCAGGAACAGCAAACTTTTTTATTGTAGCACATTCCATCCAGATAGGCAAAAAATGGTCATTCTGGTTAAAGCCAGCACTGAGAGCAGCTGCCTCAGTGTTATTTATCTCTTTACCCCACCTTCCTAACTAAGCTAATATCTGTTCAGGCAATTAAATCTTTGCTCCTCCTCCCTGCAACAGGTACCTAATGCTTTTCTATTCATTCCCCTACGCTTCCCCCATATGCTCACCTGAGCCCTACCTCTCCTTCTCCCCCCCTCAAGTTTGGCTTGGTTGCTTTGTTCATTTGCTGGCAAGCCACACCATCATCAATTGAGGAGCAGACACATCTGTATGTGATACCCATGCAGCATCTGTTATAGGATACCCCTTCCAATGAACTAAATATTGTAATATCCCATGTCTTCGTCGGGAATCAAGTATCTCATTGATTTCATAATAATCATCCCAAATCGGTCCTGGGGTTGTTAATCTAGGTTCCAACCTCATCATATCAGCACGTTTCAATAAATTACTATGAAATATAGGGTGGACTTGCTTAAAATGAGAGGGTAGTTTAAGGCAAATGGTCACAGGATTTATTACTATAACCACTTGAAAAAGACCAATGTATTTTGGGCCCAGTTTCTTACTCGCCTACCCTAAATTTATGAACTTAGTTGACAGATACACCCATTCTCCAGCTTTAAATGAGATGGGCTCGGACCTCTTTTTCTCTGCTTGCTTTTTATATGCTTCTTGTACTTTTGTTAATGCTGTTTGTACTGCTTTCCACTTATTTTGTATATTATTTGTCCATGTGCTAACAGTAGATGATTCATTGGTTTCATGAGGCCATTCAGGTATTGGGACAAAGTCTGTCCCATTTACAATGTGGAATGGTGAGAACCCAGTACTATACTGATGTTATATGTTACTTCTGCATAAGGTAACAGGTCTACCTAATTGCTCTGTTGGTATGTGGTATAACATCTTAAATACTGCTCAATAGCTGCATTAGCTCTTTCCGCCACACCATTTGTACATGGGTGGAAAGCCATACTTAATCCTTGAGCAGATCCAATTAAATGTACAAACTCTCACCAGAATTTTACAGTGAACTGTACTCACCTATTTGATATAATTCAATCAGGAACCCCATGTATTCAATAAATATGTTTTATCAATAAATCTGCTAACTCTCTGGCTGATGGTAATCCATTACAGGGAATAAAATGAGCCTGTTTGGAAAATGAGTCAATTACTCTCCATATGACATTGTATCGGTGGTTATCTGATAATTCAACTATAAAATCCATTCCGATGTCCTGCCATGGTTTTGTTGGCTACGATATCTTTTAGTAATCCTGTCGGTTTACTGATTTTCATTTTATTTACAGCACAAACAGGGCATGATTTTACATATGCCTCAACATCAGTCCTCATGAATGGCTACCAAAATTGCCATTTTGCTAAGTGTAATGTTTTTAAGAATCCATAGTAACCTGCTTGCTTAACATCATGGCATCTTATTAACACAGTTGCACATAGGTTATTGGGCACATATATTTTGTTCTCTCTCCAAGCAATGCCATCTCGCATATCAACCTGGGTCTGATTATTTAATAGCCATTGATCTTCTGTCTATATGGCAGGTAAATCTGTTGCCATAATTTTGGTTTTTAATGAGTCTACATAATCGGAAGATGGTATAAGTGGTTGTACTATATTATCTCACTGGCTCCTAAATTGAGGTAATTGTGATAGGGCATCTGCCATAAGGTTTGTCCCTAAGGGTACATATTTCAGCATGAAATTAAAACATCTGAAATATAATGCCCACCGAACTTGTTTTGGGGATAACCTGCATGGATTTTGAAGGACTTCCAGATTCTTATGGTCCATCCATACTTCAAAAGGATGTGGACCTCCTTCCAAGAGATGTCTCCAGGTAAGTAGTGACCAGAGAATTACGAATGCTTCCTTCTCCCAAACTGCCCAATTATGTTCGGTTGGACATAATTTCCTAGATGTACAGGCACAGGTATCAGAGGTGGAACTTGCCACACACCATTGGAGCCATAGATGGGAAGCACATGGCCTGCAAAGCTCCAGCCAAGTCAGGGTCCACTTATCACAACTACAAGGGCTTCTTCAGCATCATCCTCTTTGCCATGGTCGATGCTAACTACAAGTTCATGTACATCAATGCTTCAGGAAACGGGTCAGCTTCAGATGCCCAGGTATACAACGCCAGTCACCTCAAGGAGGGGCTGGAACGCAACTTCATCATGGGCTCCCCAGATCCAGACCTACCTACCTCATGAAGCCCTACACCTCCAGATGCCTCACCCGTGAAGAGAGGATCATCAACTACAGGCTGTCCAGGGCAAGGACGCCTTTGGCATCCTGGCCAACAGGTTCCAGGTACTTCTCACCACCATGCAGCTTCGCCCACAGACCGTGAGGAGGATCGTGGAAGCTTGCTGCATCCTGCACAATCTCATGCGCACCCGCTACCCAGTCGTGCAGAACAGGCTCGTGGACCTCCAATAAGGCAATGGGGACATGGAGCCTGGTGAATGGAGGCAAGGGCAAAACCTGATAGATTCTGTGGATGTGCAAGGGCCCAACAGAGCTTCACATCAAGGGAAGAAGCAGCGCAACCTCCTGAAACACTGGTGCAACTCCCCAGCTGGAGCGGTGGAGTGGCAAGACAGGATGATAGATGTTTAATGGATGCTTTCTTCAGCCTGTCTCATCACACGGATGAGATTGGGCCATGTATGTTGGGTGGGCCTACAATGAACAGGGCATTTAATAAAGAGTTGTGTTTATGTTGATATGTGTGGATCTATGATTAAATTGTTATTGATAATAAAGGGCCATAGGTGTGGCACCTGGGAGGGTGGACCATACAGTCCCACTATGCCTGCACTGGAGGTTTATCTATCCCACAGCTATTACCCATTGCAAAGGTATCCCTGCCCACCCCACTGCTATCCTTACCCATCCCACAAACATGCAAAGGCTTAAACCATTTCTAAAAGTTTCCACCAAGACTATATTAAAAAAAAAGAAATGAGGCAAGTGTGTGAATCAAAGATAGACTTTATTAACAAGCTATAAAAGAAAAATGACCCAAGTCAAATGTCCAAATAAAGTCCACAGGTAGCCAGCCAGCCAGTCTCTGGCACTCCTCTTGGTCACTCAGTCTCAGGGGTGAAGGGTCCAGGTGCTGTGGAGGTGGCTGGTGCTGGAGTGCTTGTCTGAAGCTCCATTGGGGTGCAGCATCAGCAGAGTTAGCACCAGCAGAAGCACCACCGCCAGAAGCATCATCATCAGCTCCTTCAGAAGCAGAAGAAGCAGAAGCTCCAGCCCCAGAAGAGCGAGCCCGTGCTACAGAAGCCCCAGCAGAAGCAGAGTGAGGGCCAGGGGGCGGGATGGTAGCCCTGTCCCTCTTGCCAGGGCTGGCAGCAGATGGCTGAGGCTTTCTGTTTTTCCCCATGGTTGTGAGGTTGTTGGCTGGCAGGGAGGCTGGCAGGCACCAAGGCTGGCAGGAAGGCTGGCAGGAAGGCTGGCAGGAAGGCTGGCACCAAGGCTGGCACCAAGGCTGGCACCAAGGCTTGCAGGCAGGCAGGAACCAAGGCTGGCAGGGAGGCAGGCACCAAGGCTGGCAGGAAGGCTGGCAGGCAGGCAGGCACCAAGGCTGGCAGGAAGGCTGGCAGGCAGGCTGGCAGGCAGACTGGCTTGCAGGGAGGCTGGAAGGCAGGCTGGCAGCAAGGCTGGCAGGCAGGCAGACAGCAAGGCTGGCAGGGAGGCTGGCAGCAAGGCTGGCAGGCAGGCAGACAGCAAGGCTTTCAGGCAGGCATGCAGGCAGGGCTGGTAAGACCGTCAATCCGTCCGGCAGCAGGTCTTTCCTCTGAATGGTGACCTGCTTCCGAGCTACTTCCCTTTATATCTGTGGGGCTTACGCAATGCATTCTTCCCCGCATGCGCAATTAACGCTGTGCATCCGTTAGGCTTCCACTGTGCATCCGCTCTGCATCCGCTGTGTCCGTTCCGTGTCCACTTTGCTGCGCCCCCCCCGGAAGCTTAGTGGATGTGTCATCTGCTCCCATCCGCTTCCATCCCTAGGCTTCCGTGGAGCATCCTCTTTCCATCTGCTCTGCGTCCTCCCCGCGTCCATTCCTTTCCGTGTTATCCGCTCTGGTTATGCAAATTTTTGCCCATTTTGAGAGCGGATAACAATGGATGGAACATTTTTCTCATCCGTTGTGTCCTTTTTACTAACGTTTTGCATCCGTTAGGCAGTGTGACAGGGCCTTAAGCAAGAATGTACCCCCCCACCAGCTTATACAGTTCTGGTTTGTAACACCTCCAGCTCACTTCCCATAACCATTCCCCCCTCTTCCTCCTGCTACTTATGACAGCGAAAAGATGCAAAGCAAAGGGAGAAAATCTTGAAGGCGAACACTAGATTTGTTTTTCCACCAAAATGATCGCTTTCTTGATTGAAGCTTCCTTATTGTTATGGGTAATCGGTTTTTTCTGGTTATGGAAGTTGTTTTTTGGTACAGTTTCATGACTCTTTTGACTTCAAGTAAAAATATGTTGTATTGGTCTTCAACAGTACTGCATCCAGTGAATAGAAATTACCAATCAAGGGATGAGAGATTGTTCTTTATAAGATCATAGTTGTCTGTTTTGAAATTATAATTGGGGATTCCATTGTTGTGATGATTTTGTGTGGACGTATTTTGAGACAAAAGACTATCATGTTGTGGTCACTGTTGGAAAAGGGTTCTTTAATTTGTATTTCATAAATTGAATTCAAATTATTGCAGAAGATAAGATCGAGGAAGTTATTAAGTCTAATATTGTTGGTAACTAGTTGTTCTAGTCCCAGATTTATTACAGCATTGTAAAAGGTTGCACATGTGGGTTCAGTTGTACATTGGTTAAGGGTCCAGTTAATATGAGGTAGATTGAAGTCACTAAGAAAGATAAAAGTGTGTGGGCAGGATGCTGCCCATTTTAGTAGCGTATTTAGTTTGTTTGAATTTTCGATGTCATAATCAGGGACTCTGTAACATAGTACGAACTGAAATGTTATATTTAAGCATAGTTCACAGATGATGGCCTCAGGAAGAGAAAGCTCCTGGGTAACTTGGATGTTTTTTTAGATGTAAGGACTTTTTGTAGAAGATTGCAATAACTCATCCTCTACAGATTTCATAATCTGATCAGTAAATAAATCTCTAAGAGTAAATCTCTTACTTTGGTAATGGAGTCAGGGAGAGATACACTGATCCATGTTTCACAGACAAATATGATGTCAAATTTAGCCATATTTAGTAAGAGTAGAAACTCAGGTATTTTATTCACAAGGCTTCTTACATTGAGTAACTTGCATTTAAGGCCAGATGTAGTTGGAATTGAAGTAGTTGGGGGTGTGCGTACCTAGTCTTGGGTGATGGTGGATTGGTTGAAATGGGGTTGGATGCTGAGTTGTGGGTTGTGTGACTTCCCTTTGATACATTCAGCACTTGGACAATTTCATGTAGAGTTGAGTATATAATAATTTCTTAAGTACTTGTCTCACTAGGTGAACATGTTCCTCCTTTGTTTTAGAGTAAACCAAAATGTTGTCTAAATAGACCAATACTTCCTTGTATAAATGTTCATGTAAGATGCCATTAATTATCTGCATAAATACAACTGGAGCTCCCTGAAATCCGAATGGCATAACTCTGAAATACACTGTTCAAAAAAATAAAGGGAACACTTAAACAACACAATGTAACTCCAAGTCATTCACACTTCTGTGAAATCAAACTGTTCACTTAGGTAGCAACACTGATTGACAATCAATTTCACATGCTGTTGTGCAAATGGAATAGACAACAGGTGGAAAGCATAGGCAGATAGCAAGACATCCCCAAGGAGGGATGTGGACATTCCCAAAGGAGTGGTTCTGCAAGTGGTGACCACAGACCACTTCTCAGTTCCTATGCTTTCTGGCTGATGGTTTGGTCACTTTTGAATGCTGGTGATGCTTTCACTCTAGTGGTAGCATCAGACGGAGTCTACAACCCACACAAGTGGCTCAGGTAGTGCAGCTCATCCAGGATGGCACATCAATATGAGCTGTGGAAAGAAGGTTTGCTGTGTCTGTCAGCGTAGTGTCCAGAGCATGGAGGTGCTTCCAGGAGACAGGCCAGTACATCAGGAGACATGAAGGAGGCCATAGGAGAGCCACAACCCAGCATCAGGACCGCTACCTCCACCTTTGTGTATGGAGGGACAGGAGAAGCACTTCCAGAGCCCTGCAAAATGACCTCCAGTGGACCACAAATGTGCATGTGGCTGCTCAAATGGTCAGAAACAGACTCCATGAGGGTGATATGAGGGCCCGATATCCACAGGTGGGGGGTGTGCTGACAGCCCAACACCGTGCAGGAGGTTTGGCATTTTCCACAGAACGCCAAAATTGGCAAATTCACCACTGGCACCCTGTGCTCTTCACAGATAAAAGCAGATTCACACTGAGCACATGTGACAGACGTGACAGGGTCTGGAGATGCGGTGGATAATGTTCTGCCTGCAACATCCTCCAGCATGACCGGTTTGGCAGTGGGTCAGTAATGGTGTGGAGTGGCAGTTTTTTAGGGGGCTGCACAGCCCTCCATGTGCTTGCCAGAGGTAGCCTGACTGCCATTAGGTATCAAGATGAGATCCTCAGACTCCTTGTGAGACCATATGCTGGTGTGGGTGACCCTGGGTTTCTCCTAATGCAAAACAATGCTTGACCTCATGTGGCTGGAGTGTGTCAGCAGTTCCTGCAAGATGAAGGCATTGATGCTGTGGACTGGCCCGCCCGTTCCCCAGACCTGAATCCAATTGAGCACATCTGGGGCATCATTTCTCTCTCCATCCACCAACGCCACATTGCACCACAGACTGTCCAGGAGTTGGGGGATGCTTTAGTCCAGGTGTGGGAGGAGACCCCTCAGGAGACCATCCGCCACCTCTTCAGGAGCATGCCCAGGCATTGTAGGGAGTTCATATAGGCACGAGGAGGCCACACACACACTACTGAGCCTCATTTTGACTTGTTTGAAGGACATTACATCAAAGTTGGATCAGCCTGTAATATTTTTTTCCACTTTAATTTTGAGTGTAACTCCAAATCCAGACCTCCATGGGTTGCTAAATTTGATTTCCATTGATAATTTTTGTGTGATTTTGTTGTCAGCACATTCAACTATGTAATGAACAATGTATTTAATAAGAATATGTCATTCATTCAGATCTAGGATGTCTTATTTTTGTGTTCCCTTTATTTTTTTGAGCAGTGCAATAACTTCCAAGGGGACAATTAAACATGGTTTTTCATTTGTCACCAGGGCAAATTTATACTAGATCAAGTTTAGTGAAAATCCACCCTTGTGCCAACATGGCCAATGAATCCTTTATCAATGGCAGAGGATATAATGGTTCTATACAAATGGCATTAAGACCTCTGTAATGCACACATAAATGTATTCCTCCATCTTTCTTTTCACATAATAACACTGGAGCCACCATATGTGATCTACTTGCCACAATAAATCCCCTCTTTAAATTCTTCTCAATGTATTTCCTCATTTCCTCCAGTTCTCTTGGAGTCATAGAGTACATACATGGTTTAGGCAACTTTGCTCCAGGTACTAACTCGGTAGCGCAATCCGTTTTTCGATGCAGTGGCAAACAATTGGTATTTCCTCTTTGAACACATCTGCCAAGTCATCATACTCCATAGGATAAGATGGTTGCATTTGTTGCACTTCCCTGTCTTTAAGCTTCTTACCGGATGGAGATCGCAAATCATCTTGCTTTGGTGGATATGGCCCAATTGCCAGTCTTATTTTATGGAAACCGCCTTCCCATTGTATTGTTAGTTCCCATTTATCCAACCAAGACAAACCCTAAATTAATGCTTCATTCATATGTGATACTACAGCAAAAGTATCCATTCCCAGTGCTCGCCCATCACCATTTTAATGTATTCTGTCCTGTGGGTTGCAGGGGTTCCTCCCAAAAAAGATCCATCCACTTGTTCACATTTTATTGGTGTGACCAACCGGAGGACCTTTATCCTAAGTTTATCCACCACTGCTTGAGTTATTAAGCACCACATACACCCAGAATCAATTAATGCCACCACGAGTCCCCTGATTAGTTCGCTTGTTCCACAGGTTGGTAGGAATGATAAAAGAATTGATGTGCATACTCACCATTAGATCCTCAACCCATTCCTCTCCTGCCTCACATTCGACCAGAGGTGTAGATTGCATGCTTACAACTCTATCCACATCCCGGTTACTTTGTACGTGGTTTACTACTCCCCCGATGTCCCTGTCTACCTTGTTGCATGGTTGATGTCACCTGGGGGTCCCTGGGCATTGACAATGTGGTACAGGACAGTCTACAGACCTTTGTCCAGGTCTATCACACTCAAAACATCTCATTGTACCTCTGCCAATTTGATTCTGGGGTTGTCTTGTCAATGGTCTCATTGATAACCCTGTGGATCTATGTGGTATTGCTATTCCTGAGGATTTTGGGTTTAATAGTCATAGTCCAGCATCCGGTTCAATCGCCACCTGATATCATTCCATGAGTGTTGCAGCTCAACCCGATACAGACAATCCTGTCTGAGTTAAGGATCTAACCCTTCTTTGAATAAATGAATCAATAATTTTTCTGGCCAGGAAGGGAGCTTACTTGCCACCCTCTGAAAATCACTGATATATTCTTGGACTGGTCACCCCTTCTGCTTAACAGTTAGCAACTCCTCCTCCACTTATTGTCCTGTAGTCTTGTCTTCAAAATGTGTCCTTAATGAAGTTAGAAACATGCCAATATCCCCCAGTTCATCCACTCAGTGGTGATACATATCAGCCACCCACTCATGACCCTTTCCCACTAATTGCCCCGTCACTGCAACTATCATTGACCAATGTGATGGATAACACTGTCCGTATAGGTCAGAATGCTTTATTATCTGCCCCAGAAATACTGCCACTTTATCTGCATTCCCGTCAAAAGTTGCATTCAGAGGAGGAGGTCCCCACCTTCCAACTGATGATATCTCCCAAAGGACTCCAGAGACCCCATATCATGTCAAGCCCCCGGTGAGGTCCCATATAATACCTCCACTGTTTGAAATCAGGTACCGCCTTCGATACTGTAATTTTGAGGGGTCCAATCCCCTCCCAACCTCTGAATCTTGGAGTCCCATTGGGCTTGAGGTAAACAACAGATCTTTACCTGAACTAAACCCTCTCTTTCTCTCAGGTAGACTTCACTCAGAAGGTTCTTTAAGGGTTACCTCCCCAAACTGAACTCATAACATGTCTAGTGTCTCACTTCCTGGGACTATCCACTGACTTTCCTCTGAGCTGGGCCAATGTTTTCCAGTCCTGTACTTGTTCATGCTTTTGGGTCTTCTACCACAAAGCCTCTCTGTCCTGTTCCTTAGGGATGGTAGGCTCACTTCTCTCTAAGTCCCCTAGACTTCACCACTGGTTGGAATGCCAATGGTATGGTTCCTTCCTCCTCTTCAATAGCTTTTTGGCTCTGTCCATTTTCTCCTACTTCCTCTGCCACTTCAGCATTCTCCTACACCATCCACTATGGTGCTTTTCCCTCTGCCCTCTGCCATTGCCTCACAGGTAATCCCCTTCAAGCATAAAAGAAGGCAGTGCTGGCTTTCTGTCAGCCTCACTTGGAGTGATAGGAACTGTCTGACAAACAGCGTTACTCATGCAAACCAGCAGCAGCAAAATTGTTTGTTGCAGTATGTTCCATCCAGATAGGCAACAAACAGTCGTTCTAGTTAAAACCAGCACTGAGAGCAGCTTCTCCTCAGCGCTATTTATCTTTTTACCCCACCCTCCTAACTAAGCTAACATCCACTCAGGCAGTTAAATCTTGGCTCTTCCTCCCCACAACAGGTACCTAATGCTTTTCTATTCCCCTATGCTTCCCCCACACACTCACCTGAGGCCCTACCCCTCCTTCTCCCTTCCTCGAGTCTGGCTTGGTTGCTTTATTCATTCAGCTGGCAGGCCACATCAGCAGCCCCCCCCCCCCCCAGTCTGGGTTAAACAGGAACAAAGTATTCATTTGGCTGGGAAACAGCACCAGCAGCTGAGAGAAAATAGTTTGGCTGGGAAGCCGTGCCAGCAGCTGAGAAGAAAGCGTCCTCCAGCACCATTGACCAAATGTTCGAGCCATGTGCCATTACTGCTCTAAGGCTCCTGCTTCAAATGGTTACATGTTGGGCTTCCCGGATCACCATTGCAGGAACATAAAAGCTCGACAGCTGCATGTCCCTCCTATGCTCTATTTTTTTTCTTCCTGAGCCCCAGGGGAGCCTTCTGGGAGCAGAAAGGCCTCAAAGTGGACCATGGAGGGTGCTGCAAGCCCTCTATGCTCTGTTTTTTCATACCTGAGCCCCAGGGGAGCCTTCTGGGAGCAAAAATGCCCCCCAGAGGCTCTGCTGAGGCCAGGAAGGCCCCAAAATGGAGCATGAAAGGGTGTTGCGAACCCCTCCTATGCTCTGTTTTTTTTTTTCTTCCTGAGTCCCAGGGGAGCCTTCTGGGAGCAAAAATGTCTCACCTGGAGGCTCCTCAAGAACAGGAAGGCCCCCAAAATGTTCTGGGGTGGTGCTGAAAAAAAGTCACACCCACCCAATCACATGGCCATGCCCACCTAGATACACTCACGTAGCCATGCCCACAGAACTGGTAGTAAAAAATTTTGAATCCCACCACTGGTCCATCCCCACACGAAGAGTACTAAATGTCACCCCAATCCTTTTCTTTGTTAGACTAGACATACCCAATTCCTGCAACCATTCATCATATGCTTTAGCCTTCAGTCCCCTAAGCATTTTTCTTTCATTTCTCTGCATTCTTTCTAGAATCTCAACATCTTTTGTATTGTGGTGACTGAAACAGGATGCAATGTTTCAAGTGTGGTCTCACCAAGTGCAGTAAAAAGTGGTACTAGAACTTTACATGATCTTAAAACATCCTTCTGTTGATACAACTTAGGACTACTTTTTTTTCACACCACTGGCTCATACTTATCTTTCTCACTGTTGTTGAGCCAGGTGCCACCTATCCTATAACTGCATATTTGATTTTTTCTTGACTAACTGTTAAGATCTTTCATTTCTTATCATTGAATTGCATTTTGTTGGATAGGTTCCAGTGTTCAAGTTTGTTAAGATCCTTCTGAATTTTGAGCTCCTCTTGACTACTCCCCCTGGGTTGGTTTTGTCTACAAATTTAATGAGTTCCATTCTATTTTCTCCTCCAAATCATTTGTTTTTCCCTTTCTCTTTATAGAATGATTCAGCCTGTTTTTAAATTTTCTTTTCTTTTGTTGGCTTCTTTCTCTTCACTAAATTTGCTCTTATTATTTTATTTTTGAGGGTTATCCTACTGATAGATACACAGAGATCTGATGTCCTTTACTTTCTCAACTGTTCTATTGGGTTAGAAAATATAAATACATAATCTAGTGATATTATAAGGATTTATCCAAGTAATAGAAAGAAGTTTCATTCCGCTGAATTGTTTCTAGAAGGAAAATGTATATGTACTGAATCACTTCCCCAATTAAAAGTAGTAGTTTTTCTCTAAACTTTTTGTTGTTTCCTATCCATACTAACCAAATAATTCAGAAGTAGGCAGATGTAAACTTGCAAATGGTGGGACATCATTATATAATTTTTCCACCTCTTCGTTTGAAGCCTCAAGTATTGATCATAACTGAAGGCAGAAAAAGACAGGTTTTGATGGATACATGTACAGAACCAACAAGACTCATAGTAAGCTTCTAGTCATCACTAATGGATAAAATAGAAAAATTACAGATTTTAGAGAACACTAAGGACTTTTTTTTAGAATAGTGACATGTTGAACTGCCATGCTCAGTGTGATTCACCAGCCAGGCAACACTAGAAAAGTAGAATTCTTCCAGTTATAAAATATATATAACAGTGCTGGAGTGAATCCATGAATATTATGACAATACATGGGGACTTTCAAAGGAAGGAGACTGCTAACATTTCTTGAAAAGATATGAAGAAGGTTCATTTTGCAGTAATTTTCTGGTTGCCATGATTATTTTTGATAATTCTCCCCCCCCCCCCTTCTTGAAATGTTAGAATTCAGAATGTCTCATGTCAGTGTGGTTTCTTAAGTAACAGATCCTAGCCCTGGGAATTGCAAATGAAAGTTGTAATCTGACAGTAGTTGTTTATCACAGCTCTTCGGTATAATAGGATAATGTAACTGGTAGTCTATAAATAGGAGACCTTTCATGCTAGCACACATCACCTGCAGAGTTTTCTCTTCAGTCCAACTTAATATCTTGCCATCTGCTTATTGGAGGGAAGATGTAATAATTTCCTATTGCAGAATGATTTGATCCCTGTCCTCCAGAGGTATATGAGACCCTAACTCATGTACTCCTTGATGTCCTTTTTAAAGTAACTTACATTTCATTCCCTACTTCACCCATCAATAGAAGTCTCTTTTGTCTTAATCACATTCTTATTTTTTTTTTATTTGCTATCATACCAGAACTACAATATCACTGAGAGAGTTACAAAATCTCTTACAACTGACATTGGCCCAGTGGTGGGATTCAAAAAATTTTTTGCTACTGGTTCTGTGGGTGTGGCTTGGTGGATATGGCAGGGGAAGGTTACTGCAAAATCCCCATTCCCTCCCCACCCCACTAATCTGCTTTCCAGCTCCATTTGTTGCAGAACAACAAAAGAAGACCCAGACCATCAGCTGGGACTCAGGAGGCAGGAATAGAGGTAGGGCCAGTCAGAGGTGGTATTTGCCAGTTCTCCAAACTACTCAAAATTTCTGCTACCATTTCTCCAGAACTGACCAGAATCTGCTGAATACTACCTTTGCATTGGCCTATACAGGAAGCTGTTTTGTTAATGTTCTGATTTTATTAATATACACTTTTATTTTGTTCTATGTTTTTTTATATTGCATCTTGGTTTTATCTCTTGTTGTAACTTATTGATAACTAATCAATATATGCTGGCCACATAGTAAGAAGAACTGGTGGCAGGTGAACTAAGGCAGTCATAGAATGGATCCTACTTGATAAAAAGTGTCCATAAAAGAGACATAAAACAAGAAGGAGCAATGGCATCAGCAGGTATTGGGGGTCAACTGGCAAAGGAAAGCTCAAGACCATATTGGTTGGAGACATACAGAAGAAGCTTTCACCCTCCAGTGGACAGACAATGAATGAATGAATGAATGAATGAATGAATGAATGAATGAATGAATGAATGAAT
>BLBF01000052.1:21621127-21661464 GCA_015471245.1 Laticauda colubrina
AATGAATGAATGAATGAATGAATGAATGAATGAATGAATGAATGAATATGTTATTTAAATGCACTTACATACACATAAACACCTGTCTCTATGGATTCACTCAATAGTCTAAAATCCAATATAGGATTTTACTCTTAAGGTGTTATAAGTCATCTTGCTTTTATCACTTAGATTCTACTTTTAAATCTTGCTATCCATACCTACTGTACTATAATAAATATAATATGCATTCTTCTTGATATTTTACAAATGTTTCCAACTTCAAGATGTTTATAATATTTATTCTTTCTTTCTTATGTCATGGTTTTCTAAGCTTTGTTCCTTTGATATTTTTAAATACTTTTTGTGGAGTAGACTAATTAATTCACTTGTCAATGACTATAATAAAGATTATCAAGCTAGCTAGCTATTAAATGTGCTTCATTATATCTTGACAAAAATAAGGGGGGAAAGGAGAAAAATGTGGAAAGAAGACATTTTTTTCATTTCAACTTGAAACAGTGTATGATTTTCTTTACAGCCCTAATATAAACATTTGATTCAAAATCCATATCTGACCAATACTTTATCAGGACAATCAAACATACTACAAAAGTATATGCAGGCAGCCATCTTTGAGTTTTTAAGCTAAATCAAGTGTGACAGGCATGTTGAAGAAAAATTACAATGCAAATCTTTGTACTGGTAACTTTTCTTTTACTATAGTTTCATTCATAGACTCCACTTTCAGAATGCCCCAAATATTCCTGTTAATGAATATAACCAAGAAGATATATGCATGCCTAGACAAAAGTGTACCAACTAAATTTTGCATTCAGATCAGAATGGAAATCTTAATCAGAACATATATGAACTGAAATTTTGTGCACATTTTTAACAATACCATAATGTTACCCTAAAGGTTTATAAGTTCATAAAAATTATTGGGAAAAATTGTAGAATGGCAAATAACAAATTTGAAAATATTAAAGGAGGAGGTCACTAAAAAGAGATATCAGTGAAAGAGTTGCAAAAACTGTTATGTGTGATGCAGTGATGTGTGATGCAATGATGCAAAATATTATTAACCACAAAAATACTGAAGGATGCTTTTTGAACAACGGAATCAGAAGTTAATCCTGAAAATGTCCATAGTGCTGTTTGTTTCTATGAATAAACTGTATCAAAAATGTATTCTGAAATAATTGGCAGATGAGGCTATATATTGCAGTTATTTAAAAAGTTTATTTTCTGTGAGGGTTGCTAACTTGAATCAACTTGAAGGTGTAGTGATTTGGTACGTTATTGCTATTGTTGATAGCTGTACTTCTGACCTTATATAGCTACTCGATTACCTCAGGCTGTCTACTGTATTGTTGGTATCATTCTTGCAGAGTAACAGGAGTTAGCTTTTCTGAAAGTTTCATAAAGAAAGCAATTCTAGCATCTTAAAAAAAACTTTACAGTGGCAGTAAAGTGAGATGGGTGGAGGGGAGCCTTTACACTGCCTCATCTTATCTCTTAAGGGAGAAGCACATAAAAATGAATCAACAGACTTTTGATAATCTGATCCATAGGATGCTTTATTAGGGAAAATACTGCAGTATGCACTCCTCTACTCCAGAAAAAACATTTTCTAGGAGGAAGGAGACACTCCCATTTAGTGAATACAGCTTATATAGGATTATCAAATCACATGGTTTCATAACACTGCCTGTTTCCCATATATGGATGTTATACAATGTTTTCATAAGAAGAAAGTTCCAACCCTCCAAAACTTCCAACATTCTCATTATATTCAGATTTCCTGTTGTTCAAATTCCAGAATATTATAAGAAAACATTAATATATTTTAATGTGATTTATAATGTCAGAGCACCCCAGCACATACCTCTAACTTATGCCAAGTACATAGTTTTGCAATCTGGTATAATTGTCCAGAAAAAACACATTTCATAACTGATCTGAGCTTTTAAAGTTCAGACTGCAAACACAAAATGGCTTCAGTTTGGCTCTTTATATTCTCAGGTGTAATAACCAAATTTTTACTTATAACAAATCCACCATTTTCTTTTGTAAATATTTTACACCTGAGAATTTCGATCAGGCTCTCGCAACATAAGCCTAACTTCCTGCTTACTAAATGTCTTACATTTTACTTCAGGCTTCTTAGCCTGACAACAGCAGAAACACAACTAAAGCCCATGTCACACTGAACCAACGGATGCAAAGAAGATGTAAAACGGACAAAAAACCTTGCCATCCATTCGAAAACGTGATGTACTCACTGCCTCCGTTTGGATTCCTCTCTATCCGTCCAGCATCCATTTATGGACGTTTCATCCGCTCCAAAAGTTTTGGGCTGCCCAAAACTTTTGCGCGGAAAATGTATCCAGTTCGTCTGTTCTGCATCCGCTACACATCCGCTATGCATCTGCTACACATCCACTACGCATCCGTTACGCATCTGTTATGCATCCGCTATACCCACTAGGCATCCGCTAGGCATCCGCGGAACTCCATCCGCCCAGATGCAGGGAGGAAGCGGAACGGACGCAGAACGGATGCAGAATGGATGCAGCACAGAAACAAAGCGTTTAAAATGGAAAAAACGTTAGCAGAGGGGACCTATCTCAGATATTAAGGATGTCTAGAAGATGCCTAGAGAATGCCTAGCGGAAAACCTATACTGCCTATAAAAAGGGGAAGCAACTCGCCTGCATCTCATTTTCAGAACAGCAGCCCAGCAGTGCAGACCTCTGCAGCCTTCATCTGCCTCTTCCTCTTCCACAGCATCCAGTCATGTCCACCGTGGATTGTAACAAAGTCCTTTCAGCAGCCACCATCGTTCTGCAACAGTGCGAAGCCATCTGCAGGCTCTGTGAACTCTACTGCGAGAAGAAAAGGAGCCACCCAAAAAGAGTCTGGATCCGAAGATGGTTTGCCAGAAGAGCAGAGGAGAGCAAGTCGGGCTCCACTTATTTCAACTCCAAGGGCTTCCTCAGCATCAGCCTCTTCGCCATGGTCGATGATGACTACAAGTTCATGTACATCGATGCTTCAGGCAACGGCTCATCTTCAGATGCCCAGGTATGCAATGCCAGTCACCTCAAGGAGGAGCTGGAAGGCAACCTCATCGTGGGCTTCCCAGATCCAGAACCCCTGCCCAACGACACACAAGATGTGCCCTACTTCATCGTGGGGGATGACGCCTTCTCCCTCACAACCTACCTCATGAAGCCCTACACATCCAGACTCCTCACCCGTGAAGAGAGGATCTTCAACTACAGGCTGTGCAGGGCAAGGCGGGTGGTGGAGAACGCCTTTGGCATCCTGGCCAACAGGTTCCAGGTACTTCTCACCACCATGCAGCATTGCCCAGAGACCGTGAGGAGGATCATGGAAGCTTGCTGCATCCTGCACAATCTCATGCGCACCCGCTACCCAGTCTTGCAGAACAGGCTCATGGACCTCCAGCAAGGCAATGGGGGCATGGAGCCTGGGGAGTGGAGGCAAGGGCGAAACCTGATAGATACTGTGGATGTGCAATGCCCCAACAGAGCCTCACATGAAGCAAAGAAGCAGCGCAACCTCCTGAGACACTGGTGCAACTCCCCAGCTGCAGCAGTGGAGTGGCAAGACAGGATGGTAGATGCTTAATGGATGCTTCCTTCAGCCTGTCTCTTCACACGGATGAGATTGGGCCATGTATGTTGGGTGGGCCTACAATGAACAGGGCGTTTAATAAAGAGTTGTGTTTATGTTGACATGTGTGGATAATTATTACATTATTATTGATAATAAAGGGCCATAGGTGTGGCACCTGGGAGGGTGGACCATACAGTCCCACTATGCTTGCACTGGAGGTTTATCTATCCCACTGCTCTCCTAACCCATCCCACAGCTATTACCCATCCCACAGGTATCCTAACCCATTCCAAAGCTATCCTTACCCATCCCACAAGCATGCAAAGGCTTAAGCCATTTCTAAAAGTTTACAGCAAGACTTTATTTAAAAAAAGAAATGAAGCAAGTGTGTGAATCAAAAATAGACTTTATTAACAACAAGCTATAAGACAAAAATGAGTCTCTGGCACTCCTCTTGGTCGCTCAGTCTCAGGGATGAAGGGTGCAGGTGCTGTGGAGGTGGCTGGTGCTGGAGTGCTTGTCATCAGCTCCTCCAGAAGCAGAAGCAGCAGAAGCCCCAGCCCCAGAAGAGCGAGCCCGTGCTGCAGAAGCCCCAGCAGAACCAGAGTGAGGGCCAGGGGGCGGGATGGTAGCCCTGTCCCTCTTGCCAGGGCTGGCAGCAGATGGCTGAGGCTTGCTGTGCTTCCACATGGTTGTGGGGTTGCTGGCTGGCAGGGAGGCTGGCAGGAGCCAAGGCAGGCAGGAAGGCTGGCAGGGAGGCTGGCACCAAGGCTGGCACCAAGGCTGGCAGGGAGGCAGGCACCAAGGCTGGCAGGAAGGCTGGATGGCAGGCAGGCAGGCAGGCAGGCACCAAGGCTGGCAGGAAGGCTGGCACCAAGGCAGGCACCAAGGCTGGCAGGAAGGCTGGCAGGCAGGCAGGCACCAAGGCTGGCAGGCAGACATGAACCATGGCTTGCAGGAAGGCAGGCAGCAAGGCTGGCAGGGAGGCTGGCAGCAAGGCTGGCAGGGAGGCTCGCAGCAAGGCTTGCAGGCAGACATGCAGGCAGGGCAGGCAAGGCAGCCAATCCGTCCGGCAGCAGGTCTTTCCTCTGAATGGCGACCTGCTTCCGAGCTGCTTCCGTTATATCCGTGGGGCTGATGCAATGCATCCTCCCCGCATGCGCAATTAACGCCAGGCATCCATTAGGCTTCCGCTGTGCATCCGCTAGGCTTACGCTGTGCATCTGCTTCATCCGTTCGGCGTCCGCTCTGCTTCCGCTCTTTCCGTTCTGCATCTGCTTTGCTGAGCCCCCCCGGAAGCCTAGCGGATGCGCCATCTGCTCTCATCCACTTCCATCCACTGGGCTTCTGTTCCGCATACGCTTTGCATCTGCCCTGCGTCCTCCCCGCGTTCGTGTTATCCGCTCCGGTTATGCAAATTTTTTCCCCTTTTAAGAGCGGATAACAACGGATGGAACATTTTGCTCGTCCGCTGTGTCCTTTTTGTATCCGTTGGGCAGTGTGTCATGGGCTTTACATATCATCACATTCTGTGGAAGAAGTATCACTAAACACTAATCTTTTTCTTCTATATTTCTTCATGTGTTCATCCACAGAATCATGCTCAGCATCTCATAATATAATTTAATTTCTTTGTTTATATCCTTAACATGCCATAACAGTCATTAAATGACCAATGGCACACCCATTGTATTAATCGCTATCAATGTATGCTCCAATCTTGTTATTATTATTACAAGTCCAAGTCCATCTAACTTATTTCTGCTTTCTCTCCCTAGCTTTGTAACAGATTCAAATACAGAAAACATAATTAACTGACAAGATTTCATTTCATCACAACTTAAAAAAAAGTTTAGTGGCCTCTGTCATAAACTACAATTTCATAAACGCTTAGTATTCTGGTGTCTATGAAGCAAAATCAGAACACCTATTGAAACTACCCCTAATTCTATTCAAGAATTCAGCTGACAGTTCATCTCTAAACTGACCCATCTAAAAAAAAACAAAAAAAACCTCCAACCAGATTCCACCCTCATGGCACATCAGTTTTAATACCTTGTACCAAACTGCCCTGACTATTCCAGCCACTATATCACCAACTATTTCCTATACTAGTGGAGTATAGTATCCATATCTCTTCTGGAGTAAACAAATAATCCAAAATATGCTGCAACTCCACAAAAATATAAATGGTGCAACCAGGGAACAAATCCTTTTCGGAACACTTTTCAATAACAGCATTGACAGTTTATAATTCCTCAAAACAGAGGAAGTAAGTAACACAACTGTAAGACTATTAAGCATTTCACATTACGAATAAAATTTATTTGCTGTAAATTTTATAACTATTCCAAACATAAAATCCTCACAACTCTCTCCCACAAAATTAGCTCATAGTTCAATCCTCTGCACTGTGAAACAACAGACACCCCCCTTAATTCTCCCCCCTCAACTGCATCTGAAACAGCTGGGAAGGAGAACATAAACAGCTAACATATTCCTTAATGAAATCTCTTACTAAGAGGGGAAAAGATCCTTCCACATATCACAGATCAACATAAATCACCTGGGGTATCTAACCTCTTTAACTCTTCAACACAGCATTAAAAGAGACAATACAAAGAGTCAACAGTTAACTGTTCAACACAGCTTTTAAGGCATTCAAACCTTAAAGCTTTTAAGGTATTCAAATACACAGCTTTTAAGGCATTCAAATACACATTTCAATACAAATTTGAACTGTTTCAAACATAATTCAGCCATTCCAGCCATACAAAGTACAATCTATATCACTCATCAAGGGGTTAATACTTAAATATCAGCAGCCAAAAGCCAAACCAGCTCTCCAAAAGGAGAGAGAACTCTGGAACTTTACAAACATCTTGTTCTCGTTAAACAAAAAAAATGTCTAACCCCCTTAACACAAAATATGACAGGCAGAAAAGAGAAAAGAAAAAACAGTGTAGACTCACACACACACACATCAAACAGAAATAATTTTTAGATCTCTAAACAATCCCAAAGCAATTTAGGAAACATTGCAACAAAGTTACTAATTAAATTCAGCTCACCTGAGCCCCCGGTGCACCATACTTGGCCATCCCAAGCTCCTATGATTAAATTATCAGTCAAGGCCTCAAGAGTGATTTCCCCTCCCTTGGGTGGAAGACCCAGCAACTGCCTCCACAAACCCAGTGGAGAGACACCATTGCAGTCCTGAAAAATCATCCATCCAAAGGAAGAAAAAAAGTCTATCTCCAGGTGGCTTGCCAAAATTGTGAGAAGCATATTAAAATGAATCAACAGACTTTTGATAATCTGATCCATAGGATGCTTTATGAAGGAAAATACTGCAGTATGGACCCCTCAACTCCAGAAAAAAAAACATTTTCTAGGAGGAAGGAGACACTCCCATTTAGTGAATACAGCTTATATAGGTTTATCAAATCACACGGTTACATAACACTTCCTGTTTCCCATATATGGATGTTAAACAATGTTATACAACATTTCATAAGAAAGTTCCAACCTTCCATGGAAAACTTCCAACATTCTCATTATATTCAGATTTCCTGTTATTTAAATTCCAGAAGATTATAAGAAAATGGGCATTGGTAGAAGTTACTGTGAACACCCTTTATATCTATGCTGCGAGAGATCCCAGGATGGTTGACTCCTTCCTATAATGTCAAAGCTGAGCTTGTACTAAGATATAAAAGCCAGCCCCTGGGAGAGACCCCAGCTTTGGCGAAGATACTTGACAGACCAAGAGGTGTCTCTGAAAGCCCAAATTAAACACAGAAATATGTCTTACCCTCTCTGGACAAATCAAGGGAGTGGCTGGGTTCTCTCACAGCATAGATAGAAAGGGCGTTCACGGTAATTTCTACCAATGCCCATTCTCCTCCATGCTGCATCAAAAGCCTAGGATGGGATGTACCAAAACTTGCATGTCCACGGGCGGGTCCTCGTCTGGCTCATCACACTGATTGTGGAACCACTCGTTGAAGCACCCGTCTGCCGAAGGGTGCAGTCGCCGAGGCAAAAGTATCCAGTTGGTAGTGTCTGATGAAAGGAGATGGGGATGTCCACGTGGCTGCACGACAAATCTCCTCCAAGGATGCTTGGGTCGCCCAGGCAGCAGAAGTCGTCACGCTTCTGGTAGAGTGCGCTGTCAGACCTCGGGGAACTGGAAAGGCCACAGCTTTGTAGGTCTGCTCAATGCAAGACCTGAACCACCTGCTAATAGTAGGAGAAGAGACGTTGTGCTCCAAGTGAGAAGGGAAAAAGGAAACAAACATGGCTTCCGACTTCCTGAAGGAGGAAGTGCACTTAATGTATATTCTAAGAGCCCTTCTTATGTCTAGTGTATTCCACTGCTGCTCTAAATCATGGTTTGGGAGAGGACAGAAGTCAGGCAAAACAATGTTCTGGGACTTGTGAAACCAGGTGTTAACCTTCAGAATAAATGAGGGGTCCAGACAAAGAACAACCCTATCATCATGAAAGGAACAAAGGTCCTGTCTGATGGAAAGAGCAGCAAACTCAGAAACCCTCCTGGCAGAAGTAATGGCAACAAGAAACACTGCCTTCAGAGTCAAGAAACGAAGAGACACTGTTCTAAGGGGTTCAAAGGGGGCCTTTGTAAGGGCATGAAGGAGCAAATGAAGGTCCCAGGAAGGATGCCTATGAACCACTGGAGGGTGCAGGTTGGAAGCCCCTTTCAAAAACCTCCTGACTGAAGTGTGATGGGATAAGAAAGGAAGCGAACGCCATGAAAGGACTGAGAAGAGGGCCGCAACCTGCCTGCGTAAGGTGTTGGGCCCAAACCTTTCTCCAGCCCATGTTGAAGGAAGCTAAGAACTTCTGCCAACTGGGCTGAAGCAGGAGAAAGACCCTCCCTGAGGCACCATCAGGAAAAAGCCTTCCAGGTGGCATCATAGAAGCGCCTTGTAGAAGGTTTGCAAGAAGCTAGGATAGTGAGGATAACCCTTTCTGGAAGATCAGCCTCCTCTAGCCACTGCTGCCCAAGTGCTAGACAGTCAGCTTGAACCACTGGGGCTCTGGGTGGAGCAGGTGAAGGGAGATTAGATGGGTAGGGATCCTCCAAGGAGAAGCCACCAATAGGTTGACCAGGTCTGCAAACCAGGGCCTCCTTGGCCAACAGGATGCCAGGAGGAGCTCTGCACATTTCTCCAACCTCTTCCGAATTATTGCCGGAATGATGGGAAACAGAGGAAAGGCATAGAGGAGACCCTAGGGTCATCTTCATCAAAGAGCATTGGTCCCCTCCGCTCGCTGGCAAGGAAACCTGGTGAAGAATCTGGTGACTTGGGCATTTTGAGGAGTGGAGAAAAGATCCATCTCCAGTGTTCTGAATCTGAGGGAAAGATGCCTGAATAAAGATGGAGGAATGAACCATTCTGCCTGGTTGACTAGGCTCCTGCTGAGCCAGTCAGCCTGGGAGTTGCTAATTCCGGAGATGTGGTCCGCCGAGATTGATAACAGGTGTTTCTCTGCCCATAACCCCAACCGTAGAGCCTCTCTCATAAGGGCTTTGGACCTCATCCCCCCTTGCTGGTTGACAAGAGCCATAAGGACTTGAACATGAGAGCCGGTCACTGATTGCCTGAAATGCTTGAGAGCCAGAAAATGGCTCTGAGCTCTAGCCAATTTGTGGGAAGGGTCTGTTTGGATCTGGACCAAATGCCCTGAGCTATCTGGTCCTGCATATGGGAACCCAACCCAGGAGGTTGGCTTCGGTGGTTATCACTAGCCTGTCTAGGTCCCTGAACAGGAGTACCCTCCAGATAGATAGGGAATGCCACCAATTGAGAGATCTCCAGATTTGTGGCGGGAGTGAGACCTTGATGGATGAGTGGCTGGCTCCTGTTCATTGGTAGGGAATCAGGAACCATTGGAGGGCTCGGGAGTGGAGCCGAGCCCACGGGACGATGCCAATACAGGAAACTATCTCCCCCAGAAGTTTGGACAGCAGTGACAGGGGGACAATTTGATGTTGCTGGTTCTGGCTGATGATCTCTGCAAGGCTCTTTCCACGAGCTGGGGACAGGAAAACCTGGCAGGACATGGTATCAATGACTGCTCCCAAATGTTGTAATTTGGTTGTAGGAGAGAGCTGGCTCTTTTTGGTGTTGATGGAAAATCCATGGTACTGGAGACATGACAGGGTAATTTGCAGATCCCGATGGGTCGCAAGGATGGAAGAGGAAAGAATCAAAATGTAATCCAAGTAGCATTGGATCCTCCCTGGAACAGAACACAGAGATGCCACCAATGCTGCCAGATTCTTTAAGTAGAAGCTAGTTGCCTGCCAGATGTTTTCACCCATTGGACTTGTCGTTGGGAGTATGGCCTGTGAGAGCGGGGGAAGTGAGATGAGGTCACTGCTCAGAAGGCAGGAGGGAGATAAGGAGCAGGGCAACAGTTGGCTTTCTTCCCAGAGGAAGAGAGAATTTTACGTTTATCTCTGGTTTCAATGAGATAAGGATCCAGAGCATCACCAAAAAGCTTATCGCCTGCCAATTTCGGAGCCATAAAAGTCTTCTTGCTGCTACAGAAGATGCCATGGCCTTGGATGCAAATTTGGCGGAATTGATAGTGGCATATGCAGTGAATTCTGCTGCTGCAATAATGTTATTAAGGTCTTGGTGAGACCGAAGATCAGAAGTAGGCAATCTATTCTGGAGTTGGGACAGCCACCGGATGGATGCCCTGGTGAAGAAGGATGCTGCTATTGAAGCCCAAACAGCCCAAGCAGCAGCCTGGTGATTGCGCTTGAGGGTCTGTTTGGAATGCTTATCATCTGGTTTCAGGATATCTTCTGGATCCTTGAGAGTGCCAGAAAATGAGAACGAGGCCAGAACCGGAATGTCAACAGAAGGCACTACCAGGGCATTGTCCAGAGCTGTGCCGACATTTTAGAAAGGCTTATCTAGAGAAGATGGACAAGGACTTGCTGAAGGAGAAGTGCACTTGTTCCTTGTCCAGGAACAAAATGGGAGAACGGAAAATCTCTGCATGCACTACAGGTTTGGAGAAGAGTGAATCCCCTTGGCTAGAGGGATTTCCTTGTGGCTTGGGAGCCACTTCCTCTGGTGACAGCTTGGCAGTGACCAAGGCCTTGCTGAGTAATGGTCTGAAGAGAGTATGTTTGAAGACCAATGCAGAGGATGTCTGCTCTGGGCAAGAATCCTCTTTCTCCGAAAGATTTTGGTCAAAAATCTCACCCTCTTCACACTCTGAATGAGAAGAGTAACTGTTCCACTGGAGGGAGGGGAAGCTCTGCCTGAGCCTTATCTTGCTCCATTTGTAAAATAAAGGCTCTTGCATTGGAAAGAAGCTGTTTAGAAATTTTTCTATTAAGCCCTTTAGGATATAAGTGGCCCCTGGGCTTACAAAATGGCCGTTCACCTCGTGGTGGAAGGCTTGAATCCAAGATGGCCACTGACTACATGAAAACAGGCTCCAAGATTGAAGAATCACTCCTTAGGCTATAAAGAGCCCCGAGAAAAGTCAGCAAGGGAAAAACACAGCAACCAGCTACATGATCAGCTGGCTGGAGCTCTTATCAGTTTGCCGATTGTGTTTATAATCACTCCAAAATGCAGGCATGGGGGAGGTCTGCAGACACTGCCCAACTTGCCTGCAGAGAGCTCTGTGATGCTGCTCACAATGTCGCAGGGCTCTCCTGAAAGAGCAGCTGCCCAGATCCCTGGGAGCTGCTTGAAGAGAGGAAAAAAAGTATTGAAGATTGCTGGTGATTGCTATCGAACAGAACGCTTTCAGATACACAGCTACTGACTGAAAGGAGCTGAGTCAAAAGCTGGGGTCTCTTCTGGGGGTTGGCTTTTATATCTTAATATAGACTCAGTTATGACATTATAGGAAGGAGTCAACCCATCTTGGGCTCTCGAAGCAGCATGGAGGGCAACATTAATATCTCTTAATGTGATTTATAATGTCAGAGTGCCTCAGTACATACTTTTAACTTATGCCAAGTACATAGTTTTGCAATCTGGTATAATTGTCCAGCAAAACCACATTTCATAACTATTCTGAGCTTTAAAAGTTCAGACTGCGAACACAAAATGGTTTCAGTTCAGCTCTTTATATTTTCAGGTGTAATAACTAAATTTTTACTGAGAACAGTATTGCAGAGTCACAGGAGTTAGTTTTTCTGGAAGTTTCATAAAGGAAGCAATTCTGGCATCTTTTGTTGATCACTTAAAAAAAATTTACAGTGGCAGTAAAGTGAGATGGGGGGAGCCTTTACACTGCCTCATCTTATCTCTTAAGGGAGAGAAAGGGAAGTAAAAATAAAACTAATAGGGAAAGATGAACTGAATGTTAAATTGGTCACAAACACAAAGAAGAAAAAAAGAACACAACAGAATGACAAACTTCATTGGGAGATTACTATTTTTGACGATGCCATAGATGATTGAAAATTGTATATAGAGAAACTTGAACAAGGTTTTTTTAGGCAAATGGCATGGCTGCTACAAAAAAAATTGCCTGCTTTATTGTGTGTTTTAGGAGGCAATGCATGCAGTTTATTAAGAGACTTAACTACCTGATAAAGACATTTTTTGCAGAAGTAGTAAAAATAATGTAGTAATGTTTGTTGTTGATTGCAATTTCTCAAGTTTCTTAAGTGCAAGCAAAACAGACAGCCCATTGGGATGGTACATGCAGCTGAACTCAAAAAGCTGTGTGGGCATTAACTAAATGATGCTCAGAGAGATTGCCCAGACTGTAAGATTCTTAAAGAAAACATTTTTAAATGATTGAAGTGGGGCAGAATTCACTTCTAAGAAAGCAATTGAAATTGCTATTGCTACACAAATGTCTGCTGGATGTACTGTAGAATTACAGTCAGGAGCAAAGCAAATGTGAATAAACTTGCAACATCAGGCAGAGTGACAGGTTAAAATGAACTGTGCTACTGTTGTAGCAGAGCTTCTCACACTATCTCTGTACAGAATCAAAAGACAAATCTGCAGAAAATGCAATAAGATGGGACCTATCTGCAAGAGTTTGGAAAAAATAATTGAAAGTTAACAATGCCTGCATCTGTGTTTAGAATGCTGTGTGAGTTTTTATTTTATTTTAGATATCTTGAACTGGATGACTTTTTTGTAAATATTTTGTTTCTTTTACTTCCACGAATTGCATTTTACAGCATTCTAAGCATACCAATTTTAAAAGGAGTACACTTGAACAATGTTCACAATAAAGATGATTCATATTTTCCAGGCTTTCAATCTTTGCAAGCGAAGTTTAGTGCTATATGAGTTGTCATCACTGCTGTAGTGTTTTCTATTCTTTGATAAAGAGGTGACTAATACATGGAAATGGGAAATCACAAGAATTTTCAAGAGAACATTCAGATTAAAATGAGTAGATTTCTTAGGCAGGTATATAACTATGTGACAGTTACCTTATAAAAAGGCTAAGAAGGATGGAACTCATTTTGGAAATAATTTTGCATCGAACATAAAGGGCTGAAAAATAAGCCAAAGGGTAGACAGACAAGTAGATTGACAATGTATTATGACTTTTATTTGATATAAAATAGTTCTGTCAGTCTGATCCAGAAACAATGGTTCATTGAATGTGTAGGATGCTAGTTATTCTGTGACACAGTGATTCAAATTGCTAGTGGGAAATACCAGCAATTTCACAGTAGATGCAAAGTTAAGAAACTGATTTCAAGGTCAGTGAACTTCATTTATCCTAATCATCATTAGATCAAACTCTAACAACAGGAGTAATAGCAGATTATGGCAGATATGTTTGAATACCTTTGTTGTTCTCAAAATAGTTAGGTACAATTTCTTTAAATTTTGACGATTATTGATGGGCTGATGATTTTGGGGCAGGGAGGGCAAATGTTCAGGGCAATATATGCTCTGGATATAAGCCATGTTTTTTTACTAAATCTCAAATGTGGGAGTCAGCATGCTTTTCATGGAGGCCATGGTGTGTTCCTAATAATGTAGACATTGTGCTAAAAGAAATGGGATTCGGGGCATAAAACCTCTTTTGTTTTGTCTGTGACTGCCTTCACTTTTGTCTTACACATCCTTTTCTTGTTCGTAGCCTTAATCAAAGTTAGCCTGAAACAAATACACAGGAATATAAAAGGCTTCATAACAACTGACCTCTGGGTAATTTCATTTCACCATCACTTCTCTTTCCTTCGATTGTAACTACGCAATTAGTAATAAAAAGAGATAAAAGCAATCTGTTTCTCTAGTAACCAAGAAAAAAAGGTGTCTGGATTTCAGTGAAATTAGATAAAAAACAGAGTTAAAAAAAAAAATGAAGCGCAGTCATAAAACAGATCCATAGCAAGATATTCATTTCAAGCTTTAATCAAAGGCTTTCATAAAAATGCATGCTCAGGTACCAGAGGGCTTACATAAAATTCTGCCTTTCAACAAAGGTACTGATTGCATATTAGGAGACAACTGAAATTGTTAAGATCAGCTTCATAGCAATTTCACTCAGTAAGAGTTCACTTACTTGGCTGTAACTAGTATCTTCATCATCTCTTTATTTAGAATGCTTTGTGTGTAAAGGGTTAACCTTTCTGGATTAAATTTGAAAAGTCACCATGAAAAAGGAAAATAAATGTAATTCTGACAAAACACAGTTAATACTGCATACTGTAAAATCAGCATTTTTTTCCTCATAACAATCTGTAACAGGTTTGTTGCAGTGTTATATGTAAATCTTTTTGGGTGCCTGTACATCAGAATCATATAATATAGCACAAGTGTATTTGTGACATCCAACACTTTGTATGGAATTGTGTATTAAATTCTAGGAAAGAGGAGAGAGATTAGAGTATAATATTGAACACATGTACTGTTTTCCCAGGATAAGTATTAATATAGACTAAATCACCGCATCCATGTAAGCTATTGCATCCATGTAAGTTGATGTAATCAAATCAGGGTAAATTTTAAAGCAATAATTTGATAGGAAGAATATTAAAAGACCCAGGAAGATGATCTTGGAAGGCAGATCCAGAGGCCATGAGGAAAACACCAGGTGCAGGCATAATGTGATATTTAAAAAAAAACTGATTTTGGCACAACATTTGGGTGGCTAAAGACTAACAAGTTTATTGTTCAAATAAGAACAATGTATTGCCAGAGCTACACAAGCTACACACTTTTTGCACTTTTGTGAGTGACACTTTGTTTAGAATATTAAACAAAACATAACTGATCAGAAAATATTGTTTTATAAGCTATCTCATTTTGTGAAGGTAGGAAAGAAAATTACATATCCTAGAAAACACAGAAGTTGATAAAACCACATTTACTCAAGTGTGAGTAACATGGTTTATTAATTGAAGTCTCCAGTTCTCGGCAGAAATCGACAGATACAAGCTCAATGTAAACCGCTCCAAACTTGATTTCAAAAAGTATGAACCTTGATTGCAGAAAGTATGTCTTCAGCAACAGAGTGGTCAATGTTCCATGTTAACATACTTCAAATAGGCTATTCCTATTGGACAACAAATACCCGACGCTGATTGGCTACTTTTCTTGATGCTGATTGGCCAATAATAGCAGGGCTATGATTAGCCAATTCAAGTGGTGGGAAAAACAAGTAGCCGTCATTGGACACTAGCCGCGAGCAGCTCTCTATAAAAAGAGTTGCCGCGGCTCCTGGTTAGAACAGACTTTTGGAACTAAATAAAAGAGCTGAAGTTACACTGATCTCTGAGTCTCATTCCCGCGAACTGAACACTGGCGACGAAGGTAGGATACTGAGAAGGAGATCAGTCAGGCACGTGGCATCAAGAACCAAGCAGACGAAATGGCCGGAACCAACTCGCCACCTGCACCCTTCAACCCAGCAGCAGAGGACTGGGATTCCTATATCGATAGATTCCTCATGTTCTTGGAGAGTAACGACCTGCAAGGAATCTCAGACAATCACAAGAGAGCTGTATTCCTGACACACTGTGGGCCCACAGTGTTTAAGATGGCCAAGGCACTAGCAAAACCAGACGACGTGAAACAAATGGCCTGGCTGGACCATTTGTCATTGCTGAAGGCTCACTACACACCGACCGTCTCCAGCCTCATCAGGAGACACAAATTTTATAAATGGGACCAGAAGGAAGGTGAGAGCATCGCAGATTTTGTAGCCACTCTCAGGGACATCGGAGGAGCATGCAAATTCCTGAACATGGACGAAGCCAAGAAGGATCACGTGGTACTTGGACTGAGAGACCTTACCCTACAAAGCTGACTGCTGACCTGACCATAGATCACCATTACCGAGGCTATTGCTGAAGCCACGGCAGCAGAAGCAACCAAAAAATCAGCAGCAAAAATGCAGCAAATGAATGCCAACCTGCCAAAAACATCAACTGAAACAAATCAGGGCACCGAGAAGAAAGTAGAGAGCACACACAAGACCGCCACATGTTTCACAGACAGTGGATTGTCCGGAATCGATGAGGACAATGAAGAGGAAATCCACAGGCTCCAGGCTGAGCGAGAGCGGCGAATGAAAAATGGTCGTAAGTCATGGTTCAAGTGTGCCGGCTGTGGAGGAGACCACCCCTGTTCGGAGTGCCGGTTCTTAGACACCGTTTGCCGGTACTGCGAATGGAGCAGCCACATTGCATGTGTATGCCGAAATCGCAGAAGCTACAGCCCCAGAAGAAGGGACAACACACCCCCGAGACAGAAAGAGAGGACGACGTGGAACCAAGAAAATCGCGAAGGCAAAGGGAAGTGGCCAATCGAGAGCTACAGGAAAGAAGAAACGCATTAGACCATCACCATCGGCCATTCCAATGCGACTAATGGCTGGAAGGTACATGTGGCGGTCAGAATCGAGGGGCAAGAATGCAAGATGGAGGTCGATTCCAGATCATACCTATTGATGGTATCCTGGGATACCATCAAAAGACGAGTACCGCACATCAGCAAAGCCGAATTAGAACAACAAGCACTGATTTTAAAAGACTACCAAGGCAACAGAATACCTGTAGTCGGACCTGGACACTTCCAGGTATCCTTCAAAGAACATCAAAAAATATTGCCACTAACCATCGTAGACCGGAACCGACCAAGCCTACTGGGACTCGAGTGGTTCAAACCCCTAGGAATCAGAGTGAACGGCATTAACCGCATCACCGACGCAGACTGGGAGGAGAACCTGATGAGAGAGTTCCAGGTTGTCTTCAATGGAAAGTTAGGCAAGTACTGAGGATCCCCTATCTCATTCAATTTAGACCCAACCATAGCTCCAATTAGGCTGAAGGTGAGGTGAGTCCCCTTTGCACTAAAACCCAAAATTGACAAAGAATTAAGCAAACTTATAGAACAAGGCATCCTGGAACCAATTGACCATGATAAATGGGAGACCCCAATCATGACCCCAGTTAAGCTGGATGGGTCCATGAGAATTTGTGGGGACTACAAGGCTACCCTTAACCATGCGCTACAGCAAAGTGCATATCCTGTTTCGGTAGTGCAACACCTACTACACTCCCTGGGAAGGGGCAAGGTCTTCGCAAAGCTTGACCTTGCCCAAGCTTACCAGCAATTGCCAATAGACCCGGAAACAGCAGAGGCCCAAATGATCATGACTCATAGGGGAGCATTCAAATGTACAAGATTACAATTCAGAGTCAGCGTAGCCCCTGGGGTTTTTCAAAGCCTAATGGAACGATTATTACAAGGGATAAAAGGAGTAGTCCCATATTTTGACGATGTGCTCATCTCAGCTAACGACAAGAGACAATTAGAAGCCCACCTCAGAGAGGTCCTGAAAAGGTTTCAAAAAGTGGGACTCAAGGTAAAAAAAGAAAAATGTAAATTGGCCACATCAAAAGTTGAATTCCTGGGGTACCAAATCGATAAATAGGGCATCCACCACACAGAAAAAAAGATCAAGGCAATCAAAGAGGTGCCTAGACCAAAAAATAAAGTTGAATTACAAGCAATTCTGGGACTCATAAACTTTTACCACGTCTTTCTGCCACAGAAGGCAACTACGGCGGAACCTGTACATAGACTCTTAGACAAATTGGCCATCTGGATCTGGGGACGATGTGAAGAGACAGCGTTCCAGAAAATAAAAGACCTCATCACCTCCAATGCAGTATTGATGCAATACAGCGAGACATTATCGCTTACAGTTACCTGCGATGCATCACCGTTTGGTGTCGGGGCCGTGCTTAGCCATGCCCTGCCAGATGGAAGAGAAGCCCCCATTGCCTTCTATTCAAAAACCCTTTCAAAAACTGAAAGGAACTATAGCCAGTTGGACAGAGAGGCATTGGCGGCTATATCCAGCGTAAAACGTTTCCATGAATACCTTTACAGTAGGACTTTTACCCTTGTGACCAATCACAAACCCCTTTTAGGTATATTCGCTGGAAACAGAGCCACCCTTAACATACTGTCACCAAGAATGACAAGATGGTCCGAATTTCTGATGGCATACAACTATAGCCTAATCCATCAGCCCAGAAAAAACATTCCACACGCTGATGCTTTGAGCCGCACCCCCTTACCAGACATAGAGACTGACCCGGCACCAAGCACTTCCACCCTACAAATCGAGACTTTGACAAACCTACCAATAACCACAGCCGACCGCCAGAAAGACCGAAAAAGACAAGACATTATTACAAGTTTTAAACTGGGTAGGAAAAGGGTGGCCGGAAAACGAGACAAACATTATTTTCAAACCATATAAGAATAGACAAACCGAACTGTCATTACTGAAAGGGTGTATACTCTGGGGTGATCGGTTCATAATACTAGAAAAATTACAAGACCAGGTATTGTGTATGTTGCACGAAGGCAACCCGGGCATTGTGCGAATGAAATCCCTGGCCAGGAGCTATGTATAGTGGCCAGGGATGGATAAAGATATTGGGAAATGGGTCGAAACTTGCAGGAAATGTCAAAACTCCTACCCTGCACCCCCTTCAGCACCTGTCTTGGACTGGGAAACGCCAAGGGGCCCCTGGTCACGAATACATATAGATTTCGCGGGGCCAACATACATACCTAATCGTAGTAGATGCTTACTCCAATTGGTTGGAAGTAAGCATCATGCACTCTACCAACAAAAGGGCATACATATCTAATCGTAGTAGATGCTTACTCCAATTGGTTGGAAGTAAGCATCATGCATTCTACCAACAAAAGGGCATACATACCTAACCGTAGTAGATGCTTACTCCAATTGGTTGGAAGTAAGCATCATGCACTCTACGACCATCGAAGCAGTCATCAAACAGCTACGAAAGCTATTCACTACACACGGGTTACTGAATGTGCTCGTCTCCGACAACGGCCCACAATTTACAGCACTACCCTTCAAAAAATTCCTAGCAGAAAATGACATACAACATGCACTGACAGCACCGGGCTGACCAGCGATGAATGGTAGGACAGAATGCATGGTCCAGTATACCAAGGAAACATTAGATAAATTAGACACAGAGGACATGCAAGACAATATGCTCACAATACAACACATAACACCAAACTCCACTACAAATAAAAGCCCAGCAGAATTACTGATGGGCAGAAAACTAAGATCACAATTCGATAGATTACACCCAACATACGCCACCAAAAAACCAACCGACTCCTCGAGCAAGTATCGCAAATTTGAACCAGGACAACTAGTATACGCAAAAAACCTCACCAGCCACCCGTTGTGGATACCAGCAACAATTACACAAATAACCGGGCCACGGTCCTACAGAATGGAAACAGATGACGGCCGAACCTGGCAAAGACATATTGACCAATTACGGTCACGCACACTACAACGCACCACCGACACACTCAGACATGAAGAACAACACACACACACACCAACAACATCACAACAATTACACAAAACCAGCAACAGACCAACCAGAGAGAGGGGAGACCCCTCAGTAACAAATAGGGGGGAACCCTCCGGTAGAAAAAGAAATCCCTCCGGTAGAAAAAGAAACTGCAGAAAATCAAAATAATCATAATAAAAAACATTCCCAAATAAACGCAAGCAAAAACAGTGACCTACCCATAGAAGTCTTCAGCGAGGAACAAGAAGCACAAGGAGACCTGGATGCTTGGTCGGAAAGGAGCAGCCGGGCCGACTCTACCAGCCCGAGTAGGCCGGGCGGGAGCGACATGGCTGACTCTACCTTCCAGGAGGTTTGACAGAGAAGGACAGGAGAAACAGAGATCCCATCAGAACCCGCTGAAGACGACGACACAATTAAACTGCGCAGGTCAACTAGGCAACCTAGAAGCCCTGCCTACTTACATGACTATGTATGGTAGGACCGTACCAAGAGGGGAGGGGTGTTCCATATTAACATACTTCAAATAGGCTATTCCTATTGGACAACAAATACCTGACGCTGATTGGCTACTTTTCTCGACGCTGATTGGCCAATGATAGCAGGGCTATGATTGGCCAGTTCAAGTGGTGGGAAAAACAAGTAGCCGTCATTGGACACTAGCCGCAAGCAGCTCTCTATAAAAAGAGCTGCCGCAGCTCCTGGTTAAAACAGACTTTCAGAACTAAATGAAAGAGCTGAAGTTACGCTGATCCCTGAGTCTCATTCCCGCGAACCAAACAGTCAATGCCTGGAATGCACTACCTGACTCTATTGTCATTCACTGCCTGACTCTCTAACCCCACACTCAAACTAACCTCTGTTGACCTCCTCCCATTCCTAACAGGTCTGTAAGGGGCATTCATAAGCGCACAATCATGCCTACCATCCCTGTCCTATTGTCCCCAATTATTAGTTCCTATTTCTTGTATTTGAACTTATGTTTATTCTTGTTTCTGTTACATTGTAAGCTTTTGACAAATAAATAAAATAAATAATTCATTAGTCTTTGACAACAGATACATGGATATTAACTTTCAATATGTACAGTATGGATATAGAGATACACAACTTTTCCATACAGAGAATGGAAAGTTGGGTTTTGAGCAGAGGCTGTGATCTGTAAATGAATATGTGGTGCTAGGAAATATTAAAAATTGTTCAATCAATTAAATATAATTAATATGATTACTCTCTAAGCATACATTGAATATTTTTCCTGCTCTGTCACACTAAAAAGTATAATATGATAACAGGATCTGTAGGTTATAAGTAAACTGAAAGGATTTTGGGGTCACATGTACAGCTCCAGTATAGATTAATCATCAAGTGAAAATGTATGTTAATATTTCACCATAATAAAGTAGGGTTTCAAGCAGTGACAGTCACAGAGGCCCCAGTCTTCATCCCTTTTCTTCAGGGATCCAATCTAGCCTGCTACTTACAAATATATAACAATATAAAGTTAAAAAAAAACTTTATATTATTAAACATAACAATATAAGGTGTAACTCTTATAATCCTTGAGAAAAAGGTTGAGATGAAATTTGAAGGAAAAGTTATTTCTGAAGCGGATTATCTTTGTCTCACCGTATTAATAACAATATAAATGAAAAATATGTTTCTGGCTTTGGTGCGGAAATGCTTATAGAAGTGGAACTAAAAGAATGTGTATACCAATCTAGCCTGAAATTATACTTCAGAGTTACTGCAATGCTGATTTATGATTTTTAATGAAAGATTGCAATAATCTGTGTAGTCTAGTAATGCTTTTTTTCTACTATATATAAGAAAACTTTCCTTGGTTTAGTTTACAATTTCAGTGGAAGTCAACACACATTACTAGAGTCATTATTCATAAATGATGTGAGTGCAGTAGTGTCATTAATATTGATAAATATCAGATTGATACACATCCAGATTAGGCCTGTTCAGCAGTTTGGTGCCTACAGAGTTTGATGCCTTCAATGAAGAGGGTCATCTATTACAGAACTAAGTTCTTCAAACTATGTTTTATTCAGGATAATGGATAGAATATTTTCACATGAACATGCTAAAATGCAAGAAAATTATCATTGTTGTTGTTGTTATTGTTATTTCCATAGAACCATCACAAGTACTCTTATTAATATAGTTTAAAATTAGAATTTAAGACTACTTATTCTTTCTACTTGGGCACCAAAAATCCAGGAAATAGTGTATAAGAATGTCATTTTATGAAGTAAATTGTATATAGTTTATTTAGTCTCATCTTTTATTAGGGAATTACAATTTTCAATTGTTACATATACCATTTGCCTGTTCCAGATCAGCCTTAGACTAAGAAGTGATGTATCAATATGTCCTTGATAGACCTATGCCTGAGGCATATGTGCAATGTATAGTACTTCTGCACTTATTTTACAAATATGTGTTATGTGAACCAATAGTCTTCTGCTTCAGTGATAACTCCTGTATATTCCAGTTGACCAAAAATCAAATGTTAGAAAAGTAATAACTGAAAATATATTGAAAGTAAGTTGTTCGAATTATAATAATGAACTTTTAAAAATTACAACTGATTTAATAGGTACAGTATAAGATGTATCCAAAAGAAATAAAAATATCCACAATGGTTTTATAAAAGTCAAGAACCTGATATGTTTCCTTGTATTTTAGCAAGAGCTGATCCTTCTTATATTAACCAAGCACTATACTTCTCCAATATTATTTGGGCCAACAATTAAATGCAAATGAAGTTTTGGAGAAAAATATTGGTGAGCCATTTTTAATATGTCTTGATACATTTCATTATATTCTATAAGACACGGATGTATTAGGCACATCACCAAGAATAAGCCCACTGTTGAAATTTGATGGCAAAGTAGCAAGGACATTAATTAGAACAACAATGAACAACTGCTTAGCTTCATGCCAGGTAGTACAAAAAATAGTCTATTGAAAGGCAGGAAAGACAGAAATCTGAAGTAATAACACACAAAGATGTAAGAGAGGAACTGTAATCTCAGCCCGATAGATGCCTGTCAGTGGTTCTTTACAGATTCACTCTGGTTTATGACAAGCATTCTTCTCTTGCCCATGCAATGTTGTGTGGCAGAATTTAGCCAAGTCTTTCAACCTGGCTTTCAAGTTGTGACGTGAAATTGAAGGGCTGTGATTTCCTGCTGAGTCTTAATCTGGGGAGTCTAACATGTCATGAAAATTTGGCAACCTATGAGAAGGTACTAGAAGCAAACATTTTAATAACGTGCTATATCCAAACTTTCAGCCTCTCCTAAAATTGTAACATATTTTCTCAAAGTGTTCCTCTTCACTACTGGAGCCTATTTTCATCTTCTTCTTCACATTTATGACATGATAGTTGTAGATTTTCTTCACCTGAACCCCATCAATAGAATAACAGAGTTGGAAGGGACTTTGGAGGTCTTCTAGTCCAACCCTCTGCTCAACCTATACCATTTCAAACAAATCCAGTCTTTTCTTAAAAACTTCCAGTGTTGGACCACCACAACTTCCAAACACAAGTCCTTCCACTGATTAATTGTTCTAACTGTCAGGAAATTTCTCCTTAGTTCTAAACTGGTTCTCTTCTTAATTAATTTCCATCTATTGCTTCTTGTTCTGTCTTCAGATGTCTTGGAGAATAAGTTGACACCCCCTCCGGCCATTCTTTGTGGCAGCCCCTTAAATATTGGAACACTGCTATCATGCCATGCCTAGTCCTTCTTTTCATTAAACGAAACATACCCAATGCCTGCAGCCCTTCTTTTTTCTCTGCTCATTTTGTCCAGCTCCATCTGACCCAAGCTTTTAAACCCACTCCCTTGTTTTCAGTTCCTTTAGTCCAGGAGTGTCAAACTTGTGGACCACAGGCTGGTTGCATCATACGCTGGCCACGCTCACTCTCATTTTAGCAAAGGGGGAAAAGTCCTGATACATCACATGACCACAATGTGACACTGCGAGTTTGACACCCCTGCTTTAGTCTTATCCTGTATAATCTGTGCACTTCTTGGATCCTAATTCTACAAGATCTCTCTTTGTCCCAAACATAACCAGTTATTTATATAGGAGAAAATAAGTGCTGCTCTCATATTATACACAGAACAAGATAAGTTCAACTTTGAATTTATAAATCTTTTCTTTAAGCAAAATGTGCAAACATTTTGTATAAAGTTGATCCTATGGTTGGCTTTCCTTTGAAGAGAAGCACCCTAAAAATAAATTTGATTTAAATCCTTGCTTTATCTGCCTGACTTAGAAAAAAGAATGCAGAACATGTACCAGTATCCTCAAAACTTCAAAGTAGTTTCAGCAAAGCTGTGAATATTTCTGTTAGTCACCTAGCCATCTTAAGTATTGTGCTTCTTTAAGTTAATTGGAAAAATAGTAAAACTAAAATCCTCTCTTCACTGCCTGGCTGGAAGATTTGATATTTTTATCTGACATTTGCTTCACTTGGCAGTCCATTTATAATCAAAGTAAATTCAGAACTGAAATGATTTTCTTCTGAAGTTCTGAAATAGGATTTGAGAATAGATAATTTAAAATTATAAGCCATGCTTTTGGTTCCTCAGCAATACATGCCTTGATGAAGGAGCTGAAAAATAACAGTTTTATAGCATGCTATGTTGCATTACTAAAATGTAGTAATGCTTTGTATCTGTAGCCTGTTTTTTAGATTTCCCAGAAGTTCTAAAGGTCCAAATGTGATAACTCAGAATTTATTGTAGAAACAAATTACAGGTAGACCTCAAGTTATGACAGTAATTGGGACCATGATTTCTGGGGGCTAAGCAATGTGTTTGTAAAGTGCAATGACATTTAGCCATTAATGATGGCAATCCTGCATCTCCATTGCTGTTGTTAACTGAATCCCATTGGTTGTTAAGCAAAGTCCCACAATGATCCAAACCATTCCTGACTTGGTTTCTCCAGCTTCAAGCCTTGGAAAATTAAGGATTTGCATCCTCTGCTTCCTCTTCAACTCCCCCCACTTGTCTATCTCCACACATTTTTGCCTTTTGGGTTACTGTGAACCCTGCTGCCTCTGCCATCCTTGGGTTCTGTTTGGCCTGCTTTCCTAGACTCCACTCATGCCCAAGTGTCAAAGTACAAGGCAAGTGGAGGGAAGTAGCAATAGCAATAGTGCTTAGACTTATATAGTGCTTCACAGTGCTTTACATCCCACTCTAAGCAGTTTACAAAGTCAGCATATTACCCCCAAGAATCTGTGTCCTCACTTTCCCAATCTCAGAAGGGTGGAAGGCTGAGTCAACTGGTGAACTGGTGAGACTGTCGAACTGCTGACAGTCAGTAATATTAGCCTGCAATACTGTATCTTAACCACTGCACCAGTTATCAGGGTCAGAAAAAACATAAATGTAAGATGGCTGCCAAGTATCTAAATTTTGTCATATGCCTGTGGAGCCACTGAAATGTCCATAACTTTGTAATCATGACACAATTACCATTAATTCAGCACTGCTATAATTTTGAATAGTTTGCTGAATGAATGACCTTTAACCAAGAACTACTTATATAGTAATCATGTTGTTTATTTATTTTGAAAGAGGTGCATTGCTTATACAGTTACTAAAACCTAACCTGATGTGAAAATCAGAATGTATATGTCTCCTCCAGAAAATACTCTATCATAAAGATGCTGGGTAATGTGTGGTTTTATTAAAAGTTTATGAATTATTATATGATTTGTAAAAAAATTGTCCTAGGATTAGGCATTTTCTTGAAATTTTAATGCTGTTCCCCCTGAAAAGAAAATGCATACAATGCATACGTTTAGAAGTGTTGTGTCTTAGGTCACTTCATCACTGGCAAATTATAGCATTTTCTAGAGTTACCATTGTTCGATCAAAATAACAATATGATTTCAATGATGACCGAGTCAGGCTGTGAAAAAGCTTTAAGACATTCCTGTGGAGAAGTAGCCCAAGAGAAAAAATTGGAAAATGAAATATTAGGTAGTACATAAGGTGTAAAATTCCCTGCAGTTTAAGAATTATGTAGAAAAACTTAGAAATGTGATGAACAGATGCATGATTTATTATATATGAAACTAAAAATTATTGCTTCATTGCTAGTCCACAAATTCTAAGAGAATATCTTGACAGCATATAGTTTTCCCCTTAGGATGCATAATTGTCAATTATAAGATTTAAGGATTCAGATCCTAATTTAAGCATATCCTAAGGTTTTGTATACTAGATGATGGGATTTTATTTTTTTTAGGACTGTAATCATTTTTTGCAAACTTCAGCTTTTCCATATTATGTCACCAATTGATCTTAATGGATCTAGATTTTTTTTCATTGCTTTTTGCTGCAGCATTATTTATTGCCAATGTTCCGTATCATTACAGCTTTATACATGCTACAAATCATGCTGAGGCTTTTGGAGAGATGTTCGATGTATACAGCAACTAAACCAAACAAAGAATTTAGCTGAACAAAAACATTTTCCTAATTCCTCCAATAGTTTTCTAGAAGGCATATGACACAATTTAGCCCGCCTCAAAGATATTTGAGCTAGTTCCTTATATCACCTTATATATATTCAGAACTAAGTCTTCTTCCAAGTAGCAGATCATAGGTTTTTTTTAGTTTCCCAAGATTCTTGAGTCCCCTTTAAGATTTTTATCCAAGAAATCTTTCCAAGTTCTCTCTGAATTTCTTAAAATCAGCTCAGATGTTACAATATAAGGTATTTCCATATAAAATAGATGTTTTTGCTGTATCATATGAAACAACAAATTTAGTTTTTTGGGGAAAAAAGATAAACACTGAAATCTTGTGTTTGCTTATTTGTATTTGGAACTAAATTTCAGTAAATCTTACTCCTATCGTTCATTCATTCATTCATTCATTCATTCATTCATTTTTTATTGTTTTGCACAAGATGGCAGCCAAAATTTAGCTTTATCACTCTGCATGTGAACAGATATGAATTCTACATATCATTTCAACTTTGAGGTTGTAATCTTGTTTCATTTTAAAAATGCATTGGATAATTAGTATTTTCAGGAGCATGGAACAATAAAAAATAAACAAATATTGAGCTGTAAATATGACCTGACTGGCATACATGCTTTTTTTCTGACAGAAAATCTATGGTATGTTTAAAAAAACCAATTATACTATGCACCATTTTGATTAATATATCAAACATGTCTTAAAGTTTAATTACTAAAGAAAGATAGCTTAGTTCTAGACAAGATGCAATTATACTATAGGTATCAGGATTAGTCAGTTGTGGCTCAGACAAAGCCTTCAATCAATTGCCTTTGGCCCATGGCAGTCTTACCAAATTTAATCAAGATTTAATAAACAGCTTGCTAGCCTCCCTTCCTAACCAGGCAAACTGAGACTTCTTTAAGGTAGTGGCTTTCTTGGAGCTTGTTGGGTTATAAGAATTTGTACAATCTCTTGCTAATGCTACTTGCTGGTTCATCTGAGTAAATGTCATCATCAAAATGTATTTTCTTGGGAAAAGAGATAAACTGTTCAACTATATATCCAATGCAACCCTTCTTGGGGCACATGGTCAGTGTACATGGTCTGAGAGATCATAGTTTCATCTGTTAACCCAGTCCTCATGCCTGGTAAATTGTAGTGAAAGAGAGACTTTGCACTTACAGAGGTCTCATATGTACAAATAAAACTCTTAATTGGCCAAAATTCTAACATTGTGATATCAGATTCTTTATTGTCATTCCACAAATACAATGAAATTTGAAAGCTACTCCAGCACAGTGCCCCAAACACCACATCACAATCACACTACAGAGTATTTAAAAATTGAAATAATAACAACAGCAATAATAATAATAATAATAATAATAATAATAATAATAATAATAATAATAATAATAATAATAATAATAATAATAGAAGAACTAAATCACAAATGCACTGTTTGATTCAAGACAATTACTGCCTTGGAAAAGAAACTGTTTCTCAATCTATTAGTCCTCATTTTAAGACACCTATAATGCCTCCCTAATAGTAACAGTTCAAAATATGAATGTCAGGATGAGAACGGTTTGTGGAGTTTTTTAGTGCTCTAGAGAGGAGTCTGGTCTTCGCAACCTCTTCCAGAGAAGAAAGTGCAGGCGCTCTTGGGCCTTCTTTGTAATGGCCATAGTGTGAACAGACCAAGTAAGGTTGTCAGAAATATGAGTTCCTAGAAATTTAAAACTATGAACTCTTTCCACACAGGCTCCATTGATTTCTAGTGGGAGAGGCTCTGCTTTGCATCTTCTGAAGTCTATAATCAATTCTTTGGTCTTTTTTGATGTTCAGGATGAGGTTATGATTCTTGCACCAAGATCATTCTGAGAACTTCTGACCTATGGGCTGTCTCATCTCCTCCTGATATGAGTCCCACCAATGTGGTGTCATCTGCAAATTTTATTATAAAATTAGTGGGACAAGAGGGAGTGTAGTTATAGGTGTAGAGTGAATACAAAAGGGGGCTCAGCACACAGCCCTGTGAAGAGCCAGTGCTGAGAGCAAGAGTGGAGGAAAAGTAGCTACCAATCCTAACAGTTTGGGGTCTGTTAGTAAGAAAGTTCCTTATCCAACAGCAGATGTGAGAGGAGTGGGCCATTTCCAGCAACTTCTTAATCAGTATATCCAGAATGATGGATTAAAAGATGAGCTGTAATCAATGAAAAGCATCCTTACATAGCTCCCACTTACATGCTCCAGATGGTCCAGTACAACATGGAGAGCCATGACAATTATATCCTCTGTGGATCTGTTATTCCAATAAGCAAGCTGGTATGGGTCAAGGTTCAATGGGAGACAATCCTGTATATATATTAAGACCAGTCTCTCAAAACACTTTATTATTATGAATGTGAGACTACTGGTCTATAATCATTTAAAGCATCAGGAGAGGGCTTTTTGGGAACTGGAATAATAATGGAAGTTTTGAAGCAAGAAGAACAATGGCTTGTGTGAGAAAAAGGTTAAAAATATTTGTAAACACACCTGCGAGCTGGTCAGCGCATGCTTTGAGTACCTTCCAGGTACCCCATCAGGACCAGGGCCTTCTTCACATTCACTGCTCTAAGCATCCACTTCACATCATACTCTTCTACTATGAACAGCTGAGTCCTGGTGATTTGTATAGGCAGTATGTCCGAAGACCTGTTCAGTTCGAATCAGGCAAAGAATCAGTTCAATTCTTCTATCAGTGATGCATCCTTATTGATCGATATGGGGTTGTTGACCCTGTAATTAGTGATATGTTTAATTCCCTGCCAAGCCCACTGATCATTATTTGTGAAGTAGTCCTCAATCTTCCCTTTATCATTCTTTTTTGCCTCCTTAATGCCCTGCCTCAGTTCCGCTCTTGCCTTATTATACCAAACCCTGTCCTCAGACCTGAATGCCATATCACGTGTCCTGAGAAGTAATTGTACATTCTTGTTCATCCAAGATTTCTGGTTTGGAAAAATCCAGATGCACTTATTCACAGTAACAGTATCCACACAGGTAAAGATGTTAAAAAGTACAGTTTTTGTATTATCCTCCAAATCCTCTTGTTCAAATAAAGTCCAATTAGTATTTGAGAAACAATTCTGCAGCTGATCAAGTGCTCCCTCCAGCCAGATCTTGATGAGTTTGATTTTAGGCCTAGTTTTCCTTCTGATGGGCTGTATGCTGGTATAAGAAACAGTGATAAATTATCTGAAAAAGTCCCAGATGTGGAAGGGACACTGCTCTAGGCAGAAAAAGGAATAGAGACTAGCAATCCCCCATCTACGCCCTTCAAAACTCAGCCTATGGAACATATTTGAAAACAGAACCTCTTCTTTCAACTTTTGTGGTATCTGATGAGACACATAATTCTATAACAATACTATGTAAAAACCAAGTTGAAATATTACAGAAGGGTGAGATTTCAAGGCCAGGAATAATAGCCATCTGTTGTCTATTAATTGTACGGTGTTATTGATGTCAGCCAAGACATAAATAGCTAATTGAACAAAGTTTTGAAAATTATGTTTGCAACCTGTCATTTGTTATCCTGTGCTTAGAATCCCAGATATTGCAGTCTAAACCAGAGAGTCACTTTTTAACACTTGATCATTAATTGGCTATTCACTCTGCTTGACTTACCAGTGGAAGAACTTACAGGACTTGGCTTACTTTTTTATTATTCTTCAGTGATTAGCTATTTGCACAATGAAGTTGGCACTACCCTTCACTCTATCCCTGGAACAGTGGAGGAAGACATTGTTAGTGCATTTTTATCCTACTCTTTATGAATGGTAAGCAAATATTTAAACTGTAGTTGTCCCAAGCCTGCCAGTGCATATATCAAAGCAATAAAGACAAATCTATTATTGCATAGATTTTGGATGAATCTCACTCCACTTCATTTCTCTATTCTTTTCTCAGGACTAAATTTCCTGCATCTGATGAAGTCTGATGCAATGTGGGAAAACTGATGCTTTGATAAAAGGTGCTCCAAGACTCTTTGTTATTTAATGTTTTTTTTTTTTTTTGCAAAAGATTGATTCAGCTAGTTGTTTGGATTCCTTGAAGAAAGCAATAGCACTGATTTATTAGTACCATTGTAAAGCTGTTTAGCCTTGGCTGCACATATTGTTTTCCTTGCTGATCATTTGAAATAAGCAATTGGTTTAGATTATGCTCCCTTGTATAAGAACAGCTGTTCATGAAGAGGTCAATGACACTTTCATTTCTTTTTTTCTTTTTTCCTTTGTTTTGAAGTGTTAAAAAAGCCTGTGCATTTCTCACTTCATTCTTCATCATTCTTCTGTTTCCCCAGAAAATTATCCTCAAAACTGTATAAACCAAAAACCATGTACTTTGAAATATGTTGTGTTCCTTTGGGCTTTGTTCAAAATGCCTTGATGGTGCCCAATTATATGCTCAATGATTGTGACATACATCTTCTTGATGGCATCTCCTTTATTAGAGAGCCTGACCATCAAGAAATGCTATCATAGATAAAAGCAGCGTGCTCTTCTAGGCTCAGGATTACTGATATTTAGAATATGAAGTACATTGATAAAATGTCTGAGAGAAAACCTTTCTTTAATCTAAAATGAGTTTTCAAAAGATGCTTTGTACCTTGTCAAATGTATAGCACTCTTTTATTGAATAATTTTAATCCAATAAGAGGATATCCAAGACACTGAAATATTTTCAAAGAATGAACAAAACAGTTTTATTCACAAAAGTAAAACTCCACTCATGTTTAATATTCCATATTCCAAGCCTATAAAGAGTTGTATAGTGAAAAATCATGACACAAATGAAATCATTACATCGAGAAAAATAGCAGGTTCTTCCAAACAGTGTCAATATTTTTTAATGTTTGTGTGTATATATTTATAAGTCAAAATAACCACATTGGTGGAATTCTCTCAATGCATAGAGAAAACAAATGAAAACTGGTTTTATATTTGTTTTAAAAAACTTTGAAAATAATTTTCACCTTGTATGGTAATTTCACATATAGGCAGATATATAGGCAGTTCTCGCTTAATGATAGTAAATGGGATCAGAATTTCCATTGCTAAGTGATGTAGTGGTCAAGTACAATTCACATGATTACATCACTTTTCAATGGCAATCCCAGCAGTCCCCAGTTGCGGTTGTTAAGTGAATCACCATAAGTCATAATTGTGATTTCTGACTTCAGGCTGATTTTCCTATTGCTTGTGAGAAGCTGGCAGGGAAGTTCTGAAATTGCAGACACATGACCATTGAAGCACTGTGATGATCATAACTTCAAGGACCAGTTGTAAATACCACTCAAAACAATCTCTGAATAGTATGTGAAAGCTCAGTCTAAACACAGAGAGGGCCAGGACAAAGAATAAAGTTAATTTATATTTTTATGTATTAAATATATTTAACATAATTTTTCTTTATGACTTAGATGTCCTCCATGTCACAGTAAAAGATGTCACAGTAAAAAGCCTTTCCCACAATCTTTTATCACCTATTACCTGCACAGGGCTTCTAAAGATGCTAGAAATCTCTGAATAAAGAGATCTTTTGGAAACACAATTTAATTCCTTTTTGTTTGTTTTTTCATGAACAGAAAAAGAAAACAGAAGCATTCTATCCTGCCAGAATTATGGGAAAACTGTTTCTAACATTTACTTTCACAGCCTCAACCACCAAAATAGAAGCTCCAATGAAAATGCATTCCTCTCACTATCTATTCAATTATTCATTTATAAAGAGCATTTATCCAGTACATATGGGTTTCATACATGCTGGATAATCATCTATGGCAAACTGTATCAAAATATCCAGTGACCTTTCTTTTTCTTTCTTTTTTCTTTTTCATTTTAATGGTGTCCTGTAAACACCACAAAGGTCTTTGTGAATTGCAGGACATCGAACCAGATACAGTAAAGGAATCTGACAGGAAGAAGAACAGTGTCATCTAAAGCCCATGTCACACTGCACCAACGGATGCAAATAAGGATGTAAAACGGACAAAAAAACTTGCCATCCGTTGGTTAACACGATGTACTCACTGCCTCCATTTTGCTTCCTCTCCATCCATCCAGCATCCGTCTATTGACGTTTCATCCGCTCAAAAAGTTTTGAGCTGCCCAAAACTTTTACGCGGAAAATGTATCCAATTCTCCGTTCTGCATCTGCTACTCATCCTCTAGGCATCTGTTACGCATCCATTACGCATCCGCTATATCCGCTAGGCATCCGTTCCGCATCTCCGCAACTCGCATCCGCTTGGACGCAGGGAGGAAGCGGAACGGATGCAGAACGGATGCAGAACGGATGCAGAACGGATGCAGCACAGAAACAAAGTGTTTAAAATGGAAAAAAACGTTCGCAGAGGGGACCTATCTCGGATATTCAGGATGTCTAGAGGATGCCTAGAGGATGGCTAGAGGATGCAAAGGGACACCTATACTGCCTATAAAAAGGGGGAGCAACTCACCTGCATCTCACTTTCAGACTAGCAGCCTAGCTGGGCAGACCTCTGCAGCCTTCATCTGACTCTTGCTCTTCCACAGCATCCAGTCATGTCCACCGTGGATCATAACACAGTCCTTTTGGCAGCCACCATCCTTCTGCAACAGTGCGAAGCCATCTACAGGCTCTGTGAACTCTACTATGGGAAGAAAAGGAGGCGGCCAAGAAGCGTCTGGGTCCGAAGATGGATCAGGAGAAGAGCAGAGTAAGGACTGTACAACAAGCTGATGGTGGAACTCAGGAACGAAGACATTCGGGCATTCCAGAACTTCATGAGGAAGCCTCCAGCCATGTTTGACGAAGTTGTGCAGCGGCTGACACCCAGGTTGACCAAGGCAAACACCAACTTCCGGCAAACACCAACTACCTGGGCTCAAGATGGCACTCACTCTGCGCCACCTGGCCTCAGGGACCACCTACAGGAGCATGCAGTACGGCTGGAGGATGCCATCCAACACCATCAGCATTGTGGTCAGAGAAGTGGTGCAGGCCATCATCGAACAATACAAGGAGGAGCTCCTCCAGTGCCCCTCCACTGAAGAAGGATGGAAGAAAGTTGCAGAGCAGTGGTATCAGAAGTGGAACTTCCCCCACACCGTTGGAGCCATAGATGGGAAGCACGTGGCCTGCAAAGCACTACTCAAGTCGGGCTCCACTTATTTCAACTACAAGGGCTTCTTTAGCATCGTCCTCTTTGCCATGGTCGATGCTGACTACAAGTTCATGTACATCGATGCTTCAGGCAGCGGCTCATCTTCCGATGCCCAGGTATACAATGCCAGTGACCTCAAGGAGGGGCTGGAGGGCAACCTCATCATGGGCTTTCCAGATCCAGACCCCCTGCCCAACGACACACAAGATGTGCCCTACTTCATCATGGGGGATGACGCCTTCTCCCTCAGAACCTACCTCATGAAGCCCTACACTTCAAGACACCTCACCCGTGAAGAGAGGATCTTCAACTACAGGCTGTCCAGGGCAAGGCAGGTGGTGGAGAATGCCTTTAACATCCTGGCCAACAGGTTCCAGGTACTTTTCACCACCATGCAGCATCGCCCACAGACCGTGAGGAGGATCGTGGAAGCTTGCTGCATCCTGCACAATCTCATGCACACCCGCTACCCGGTCTTGCAGAACAGGCTCGTGGACCTCCAACAAGGCAATGGGGACATGGAGCCTGGGGACATGGAGGCAAGGGCGAAACCTGATAGACACTCTGGATGTGCAAAGCCCCAACAGAGCGCAACCTCCTGAGACACTGGTGCAACTCCCCAGCTGGAGCAGTGGAGTAGCAAGACAGGATGATAGATGATTAATGAGTGCTTCCTTCAGCCTGTCTCATCACACTGATGAGATTGGGCCATGTATGTTGGGTGGGACTACAATGAACAGGGCGTTTAATAAAGAGTTGTGTTTGTGTTGACATGTGTGGATGATTATTACATTATTATTGATAATAAAGGGCCATAGGTGTGGCACCAGGGAGGGTGGACCATACAGTCCCACTATGCTTGCACTGGAGGCTTATCTATCCCACTGCTATCCTTACCCATCCCACAGCTATCTTAACCCATCCCACAAGCATGCAAAGGCTTAAACCATTTCTAAAAGATTCCACCAAGACTTTATTAAAAAAAAGAAATGAAGCAAGTGTGTGAATCAAAAATAAACTTTATTGAACAACAAGCTGTAAAACAAAAATGACCCAAGTCAAGTGTCCAAATAAACTCTACAGGTAGCCAACTACCCAGTCTCTGGCACTCTTATTGGTCACTCGGAGGTGTGCCCAGTCTCAGGGGAAGGGTCCAGGTTCTGTGGAGGTGGGTGGTGCTAGACTGCTGGTCTGTATCGTCATTGGGGTGCCTGGCCCCGAAAGGACAAGAGGGGACGGTGTGTTGAGGAAGCTCTCAGACAGCTGGCTCAGACCCGCGATGCTGAGTGGTCCTTCCTCCATGCCATGGGGTGTCAGCCCCAGTACTGATGAGAGATGTACTGAGGCCGGGCTTGGCTGTGGGGTGGAGGAAGGAGTAGTGTAGTGGGGATGTCTGGTCTGCAGCTGGGTGAGGACTGGTGTGGGTGGCATCGGTGGTGTGGGTGGCATCGCTGTCGTCAGTGGCACCATTGTCGTGGCTGGCATCGGTGGCATCAGTGGAACCGGTGGCAATGGTGTCGCCCGATGACTCTGTGCCTGGGCTGGGAAGGGCTGCTGCCTGTGCTGCTGGATCTCCTGGTAGCCGTAGCCCTGGTAGGTGAGGGCCTGTGGGAAGCCTTGGTATGGGAGGGACATCACCTGGGGTGGAGGAGCAGATCTGGACTGGGTGGGAGCAGGTTCCTCTGGGTCTGGAGGGTTGTGAAGCAGCTTGGTGATCAGGTCCTTCACCACTTGGTACTGGGGTTCCTCCATGTTCTTGAGGGTATGGTTGACATAGGTGAGGAAGGGCTTGCGGTTGGAGGATGAGGAGTCGGTGCTGACCAGCTGAGAGAGGAGATCTATACTGGTGTGGATGGTGTCCCTGATCTTCAGCAGGACAGTGTGGCTCTGCCCCTCCTGCTGTCTGGCTCTCTGCCTTTCTGTGGAGGCGGAGCTGGGGGGGTGGATGCGGCTATGACTGTGGTGGACTCGATGTCTCTTCTCTCCCACCGCACCAGGGAGTCCTCCACGCACTCCACCACAGTGACAACAGCTGTCCGTGGGTTCTCTGCCGTGGCACGCTCCACAGAAACCTGCCTGGAGACAGGGACTGACTCTCGGCTGGAAGAGGACTGGGTCGCAGCAGGCTGCCGGAGAGAGAGGGTAGACAGAGGGGCTCCTGGTGCCTCTCGGTGGCGGATCTCACACTCCAGGAAGCTGCACCTGGCCATGACGTAGGTCTCTCTGTCCGTCATCTTAACCCTGGCCTGGCTAGATTTCTTCAGGTCAGCTTCCCGTACCAGGTGTGCATATGTTTCCACCAGCCGAGGAGCACCTCTGAAGTGTAACCCATACTCTCCTCCCTCTCTCTCCAAGCAGCCTGCTTCTGCTTGGTGTCCCTGTACAGCCGGTGTCCCTTCCACCACAGATAGTCATTCTCTCTCAGCCACTCCAGCACCTCATCCTCATGTTCCTCCTCAATGAAGTTTTGCCTCCTCTCCCGTCCCCGCATATGCCTCTTCCTCCTTTTGCCAGGACCAGATGGGCCTCATCAGAAGGGCTCCCAGGTGGTAGGGGCTGCTCTTCCACACCACCACCACCAGCAGCAGCAGCAGGATCATCATCATCATCATCATCATCATCATCATCATCCTCATCATCATCACCAGAAGGATCATAATCATCATCATCAGCAGCAGCAGCAGCAGGACCAGGATCATCATCATCATCAGCAGCAGCAGCAGGACCAGCAGGACCAGCAGGACCAGGAGCACGAGCAGTATGAGCAAGACCAGGAGCACGAGCAGTACGAGCAGTACGAGCAAGTCCAGGAGCACGAGCAGGATGAGCAGGACCAGCAGGAGCTTCAGCAGAGTATGCAGCAGAAGCACCACTGCCAGGAGCAGCTTCAGCAGAAGCCCCAGCAAAAGCAGAGTCAGGGACAGGGGGTGGGAGGGTGGCCCTTTCCCTCGTGCCAGGGATGGCGGCAGATTGCTGAGACTTTCGCTTCTTCCCCATGGTTGTGGGGGTGCTGGCTGGCAGGGAGGCTGGCAGGCACCAACACTGGCAGGAAGCCTGGCACCAAGGATGGCAGGAAGCCAGGCAGGAAGGCTGGCACGAATCCTGGCAGAAAGGCAGGCAGGCAGGCAGGCAGGCAGCAAGGCTGGCAAGCAGGCAGGCACCAAGGCTGGCAGGCAGAATGGCTGTCAGGGAGGCTGGCAGGGAGGCTGGCAGCAAGGCTGGCAGGCAGGCAGACAGCAAGGCTGGCAGGGAGGCTGGCAAGGAGGCTTGGAGGCAGGCTGGCAGGAAGGCTGGCAGCAAGGCTTGCAGGCAGACATGCAGGCAGGACAGGCAAGGCAGTTGATGTATCCTGCAGCAGGTCTTTCCTCCGAATGCTGGCCACCTGCGAGCTGCTTCCCCTTATATCTGGGGGGCTTGCACAATGCATCCCCCCCGCATGTGCCATTAACACCAGGCATCCGTTAGGCTTCCGCTCTGCATCCGCTAGGCTTCCACTCTGCATCCGCTTCATCCGCTGTGCATCCGCTCTGCATCCACTTCATCCGTTCCACGTCTGCTTTGCTGAGGCCCCCCGGAAGTCCTGCGGATGTGCCATCACTCTCATCCGCTTCCATCCGCTAGGCTTCCATTCTGCATCCATTTTCCATCCGCTCTGCATCCTCCCCCTGTCCGTGTTATCTGCTCTGGTTATGCAAATTTTTGCCCCTTTTCAGAGCGGATAACAACAGATGGAACATTTTGCTCATCCGTTGTGTCCGTTTTGCATCCGTTGGGCAGTGTGACAGGGCCTTAAATGTTCAATCAGTGAATAAACCTAATTTGGCCAAAACACGCTGCAGGGATTCCATTGTATTATGCATTGGAAACCATCTCTCATGAGATTCTGCTTCAGTTCCGCTTTATTGGTATAAAATAGTCTTGTAAGTTAGGATCATAAAATCATTTCTTTCACTCAGGAGGAAAATATCAGGGAAATATGTAATAGCATTGTTTGTATAAACGGTTGCTCAAGAACAGATTGCCTACAAACATGCTCAGAAAAGAGGTTAAAATAGAGAGGAGGGGGAGGAAAACAGGGAGTTGGGCTGTTTTTCAAATTGTCATAATAATGCTCAAAGATTTCTAAAGTCATATTTTTTTATGAATTTCTAGATATATAACATGTTTATGCTTCAGGAAATGTAATTTAAATTGTGATAGGAATTGTACTTAATGTTTTTATATGAGCAGTGTGGTATGAGTTAATTCCCTAATATTGAATTTTCATTTATTTTTTTCCATTGCTACGACAGTAAAAAATGATCAATCTATATAATTAATATCTTTTCACCATTTGTGCAATTTGGAGCTTTTTCATGGCTTTTTTGGATTATCATCTATAAATGAACTGTTGCATTTCTGGGAGCTGTTATAGAAATGTTGCTGAATAACAATATGGATTCAGTTTAACAGTAAATTTAGGTTTCTTTCTTGTTCAGTTCTTCCATTGTGATTGATAGACATGCAAACAACCAATCTGGTTTATTGTTGATGACTTCATAGAACGTTCATGTAGCAGTCTTTTCAACAATGTGGATCTTCCAGGTTGCTTTGTGTCTTTCATACATTTGTCTACAACAATGGAATTCTCTCAGAATCTCCACATGGAAAGAGTAACAAGACATGAATGCATAACTTCCAAATCCAAGCAAGGTTTGCCAGATGACTTATGAACAAGTAGAAACAAACTCCTTTATCTCCTCAATACTGAATTTAGTGAGAGAAACAAATCCATGGATTCTTTAGATTTAGAAGACACAATCAAAACAATATCACAAGTGTCAACATAGAGGCCTATGCCTGTCCAGATCAATTACCTGATTCCAGTTCCAAGAACTTAAGTTTAAGTGATTGTAAGTTAAGGACTACCTGTATTTTCTTTTCTTTTTTTCCTTTACTAAATTTTAACAAGGCTTAGTGCATTGTAGACATTTACTTGGAATATAGGGCAGAATTTTTACAGGAAATAGATCCCATGGGGATGATCTTGTCAGGGAAACGTAGCTGTTCTGAATCCCCTAATTATTTATATGCAGTCTTAAATGTTTCACTGTTTTGCAGGGTATATTGTTTTGATATAGTTGGTTGCATATAATGTGATATTCTCTTTGTATCAAATTGTCAGTTGATGGCATTTGATGTTTAATAAATGAATGTTTATTAAAAGTTTCTGAAGTAAGATTGGGATATCCTCTGTGAACATGGCCAACAACACTGAAATCATTTCATCATGATGAATCCAATAAATGTAATTGACAGAAATAGGATTGTCCTTTTGAAATGGATTCTGATTCTTTCTAAAAAACAATTCTAATTAATTGTGTTATTCACCACAAGCCCTTATATATTGTGAGATATCATTGGGCCAAAGTAAGCAACTGAAGTGACATAGAATAGTCTTAATGTTTAATGCCTAAACATAGGGCAGACAAATGTTCTCCACAATGCATATTCAGTCAAGGCAGACAGGAAGGTCTCTACTGAAGAAGCTGCAGATACTGAAATAGAAATATATTTAGCTTTGTTCAAAGATCTAGCCCTTCCATTCTTACAGAGCAGACATTTTTAATTAAGATGTCCCACAGTATATTTTATCTTTTCATACTTTTTAATCTTTGGATCACTGCTGACAACAGAACCAAAAAGACCATTAGTTACAAAATATGTTCTTGAATAACTCCTTAATGTATCCCTAAAAGGAAGTAAGAAATGCCTCAGACCTAAGAGACAGAGATAGTTCAGATAAGCTTTGAATAAGCATCAGATAGATAAGCGGCTTTCTCTTTACCTCTCATTTCAGAATAAAACTTATTGAAGTCTCCCTGAAGAGTAAAAGAGATAAATAAGGCAAGAGTGAAGTTATATATATGTTTTTTTAAGCTTTCGCGGGTACTTACATGTGTGATGTTTAGCTTCCTTCTGGTATTATCCCACGTCATTGTAGTGCTGTTAAAGTTGTAGCAACGTTTCAGCAGAATCCCATCTGCCATCATCAGGCTTCTGTATGGATGTGGGTCTCACAGCTCCTGGTTTCAAATTCGAGGCTGGTCCATTCTGATTGGCTAGGAGCCTGGGTCTGTGTTCACTGGACTTGGAGTTTGATTGATTGGTGTTTCTGGTTTCTTCTGTCTGTTTTGTGGCTTTGATTGGCTGGCAACATACTGTTTCTGTGTTGGAGGTTTTCAGTGCAGCTTTGCTTCATGTGAAAGGACGGCTGCTATTCATCAGCAAGCTAGGTTTCACCTGGGTGCCTGGTGGGGGGGTGTTTGAGTTGGAGGCATCAGAGGGAGTCTGTTTGTGCTCAGGTGTTTGTCTGTTTTGTGTTGTGGAGATCTTCCTATTTCAGAGTGCAGGTTTCCAAATGATTGACAGTCTGCTGGAATCATCTCTTCTATTCATGCTTTCAGGTCTTTTTTCAATCTCTATGGCTTCTCTGATGATTCTGTGGTTGGGGTTTTCTATAGTGGCTAGGGTTTTAGTGCCATTGAAGTTGATGTTGTGACTTGTGGTTTTCATGTGTTGGACTAGTGAGGAGGTGTGTTCCAGCTTTTTTACTGCATTTTTGTGTTCATCTAGGTGGGTACTTATTCTTCTATTGGTCTGTCCAATGTACGTGGCTGGGTATGATGTACAGGGAACTTCGTATATGCCTTGATTTTCCAGGTCAATTTTGTCTTTGGGGTTTCTCAGGATGGCTGCTATTTTTTTGTCTGTTTTGAAGGCAGTCTTGATGTGATGCCTGTGTAGTATCTTACTGATATTATCTGTAGTACCTCTTATGTAGGGCAAGACAGCTGTTCCATAGGTCTGTTGGTCTTCTAGGTCTCTGTTATGTCTTGGTGTGTTTTTGTGGATCAAGTTGGTGATTTTGTTTTTTTGGAAGCCATTGGCTGTCAATACTTCAGTCAGGGTGCATAGTTCAGTCTTTATATGTTTCTTATCTGCCAGGCATTTGGTTCTGGTGATTAGTGTTTTCGCCACGGAATTTATCTGTGCTGGGTGGTGGTGGGATTGGGCGTTGAGGTAGTGGTTGGTGTGTGTTTTCCTTTGGTATATGGTGTGTCCCAGTGTGCCATCTGTTCTTTTGTAGATT
>BLBF01000052.1:21666464-21694157 GCA_015471245.1 Laticauda colubrina
AATCTACAAAAGAACAGATGGCACACTGGGACACACCATATACCAAAAGAAAACACACACCAACCGCTACCTCAACGCCCAATCCCACCACCACCCAGCACAGATAAATTCCGTAGCGAAAACACTAATTACCAGAACCAAACGCCTGGCAGATAAGACACATATAAAGACTGAACTATGCACCCTGACTGAAGTATTGACAGCCAATGGCTTCCACAAAAACAAAATCACCAACTTGATCCACAAAAACACACCAAGACATAACAGAGACCTAGAAGACCAACAGATCTATGGAACAGCTGTCTTGCCCTACATAAGAGGTACCACAGATAAAATCAGTAAGATACTACACAGGCATCACATCAAGACTGCCTTCAAAACAGACAAAAAAATAGCAGCCATCCTGAGGAACCCCAAAGACAAAATTGACCTGGAAAACCAAGGCATATACGAAATTCCCTGTACATCATGCCCGGCCACATACATTGGACAGACCAATAGAAGAATAAGTACCCGTCTAGATGAACACAAAAATGCAGTAAAAAAGCTGGAACACACCTCCTCACTAGTCCAACACAAGAAAACCACAGGTCACAACATCAACTTCAATGGCACTAAAACCCTAGCCACTATAGAAAACCCCAACCACAGAATCATCAGAGAAGCCATAGAGATTGAAAAAAGACCTGAAAGCATGAATAGAAGAGATGATTCCAGCAGACTGTCAATCATTTGGAAGCCTGCACTCTCAAATAGAAAGATCTCCACACCACAAAACAGACAAACACCTGGGCAAAAACAGACTCCCTCTGATAGCTCCAACCCAAACACCCCCCCACCAGGCACCCAGGTGAAACCCAGCTTGCTAATGAAGAGCAGCTTGCTAATGAAGAGCAGCCGTCCCTTCACACGGAGCCAAGCTGCACTAAAAGCCTCCAACACAAGAACAGAGTGTTGCCAGCCAATCAAAGCCACAAAACAGACAGAAGAAACCAGAAACACCAATCAAACTCCAAGTCCAATGAACACAGACCCAGGCTCCCAACCAATCAGAATGGACCAGCCTCAAATTTGAAACCAGGAACTAACTCTATACAGAAGCCTGAAGATGGCAGATGAGATTCTGCTGAAACGTTGCTACAACTTTAACAGAACTACAATGACGTGGGATAATACCCGAAGGAAGCTGAACAGCACACATGTAAGTACCCGCGAAAACCTAAGAAAACAAATATATATATATATTTGTTTTCTGAGGTTTTCGCGGGTATTTGTATGTGGATCTTTGGTTATTCGGGTTTTCTCCCATGTAAAATTGGAAGTTTCTAGGCCTAGATACTTCCAATTTTACGCGGGAGAAGTATAATGTGCCACATAGCTTGGGTTCTGGTACATGGCCTGTGTAAGATATGGGTAACAAGACTTTTCAACAGGGACCTGCACAGCATGTTCTTTTATGTTTATCTTTTAATGCTTTGTGTAACTACCATTCAAGCCCAGGAAAAGGCATGGCTTCCTTAAGGCTAGGTCACACTGGCCGACGGATGCAAAACGTATGCAAAAAGGACACAGCAGATGAGCAAATTTTCAGAGGTGGTTCCATCCGTTGTCATCCGCTCCAAAAAGTGGCAAAAATTTGCATAAACAGAACAGAAAAGAAAGGAAAAGAACGGACATGGGTAGTATGTAGCAGGGATGTTAAACTGATGTTCATAGGAAGCCTAGAGGATGTATATCGGATGCAAACTGTTCACTGCGCATCCTTTCTATTTCCGTGCTACTAACGCTGTGTAGATGTTCCATGTACCTTTTGTTTCTTCCCTCTTTCCATTTTCAGCTGCAGCGGATGTGAGTTGTGAGGATGCCCAGAGGATGCAGAGAGGATACAGCAGATGTTTAACAGATGATAAATGGACATAGAACGTTTGTTGCTCGTATGTCAGGGATTTACATCGTACACAGCGGAAAGTTCATCCACTCAAAAGGTTTTGTGCAGCTCAAAACTTCGTGAGCGGATGAAATCTCAGTGACAGATGTTCAAAGGATAGAGCGTATGAAACACGTATGCAGTGAATACACAACAGATGCATAGCGTTTTCCAAAGGATGGCAAGCTTTTTTTAACGTTTTACATCCTCTTTGCATCCCTTGGTGCAGTGTGACATGGGCTTTAAGGAGATATTCCACAGATCCTGTGAAGGTCTCAACATTATATCTAAATCATCTTCATCTGCTTTATATCCAAATATTGCCAACCATTCTAAATGAATACCACAATCCTGCACTAAAAGAGAAGATATGTAAGTGAGGCTGGCTGTATCTAATATGTCCAAAATATAAGTCATCTCATTCCCAATATCCTACTTGGCTATGCTAAAGAACATTAAGTAACTCTTGTGAATGCATGGTAAACAGGAGTGGAACTTTTAGATGATGTCAATCATTGTGGAAAAGCATGAACTTGATGGAGCAGAGCTTTGCAATTCTCAGTATTGTGCATGTTGTTGACTACAGGGGGCTCGAAAGATATTATTTTTTTCTGTAATTTGAAAAGAAGAAGCTGTAATGCTGAAGAATAGTTGGAAAAATAGACTGAGCATATATAAGATGCTGAAAGCAGTATTAAATGAATTATCTCTGAAGTTGATAAATAATTAGAGTTGTTCAGTGTTTATATGGAGATGAATTTTTTAAAAAAGAAAAAGATGAGGACTGCTTTGCTATCTCCTCTCAATGCTAAATTTAAAATTCTCATAATATATAAAATGGAAAATGGTGTCCCTTCTTTTACTCTGTCTTCTTTTTTTAATTATCTGAGGAAATGTTCTTACAAGGGAATTTCTCTCCAAGGAAGCAACCTTTGCTTTCCTTTACAACTGAATGAACAACCTGTATCTTGCCATTATGAGTGGCGTGAATTGGGTTGGCTGCCAGTCCCCAAAGAGGTAACCTAAACTTATTCAATGAGCAACACAAATATAAAGTTTAATTGATTCAATTGATTTAACTGATTGACCATTCCCTCCCACAACAAATATACCACATAGCCTTGGTCCTAGTGCGTGGCCCCGGTAAGATGTGGATAATAGGTCCTTTCAACTGGGACCTGTCACCTGCACTTAGCCTGCAGTGTCTTTTCTACATCTCCTCAGGCTTTTGTTCATGTTAGGTTGCTGGGTCAAATGTGACTTGCTGCATGGCAGTTAGCTCTTAACTATCTTGTCTCTGATGGCTGTCCTTTGTCTCGTCATAATAAATTGCTTTCTGGTTCCATGCATCAGGGCATGACCTTAGAATGTAAGCCAAGTATCTCATTCCTAAGAAGTGTGTTGCCTATTAGTTTAGGACTGGTGCCGGAGTGCTTTCTCAAGCTAGGCAACTTTAAGATGGGTGGACTTTAGCTCCCAGAATTCCCCAGTCAACCTGTTTGCTTGGGAATTCTGGGAATTGAGGCCTCCTGCTTAAAGTTACCAAGATTGAGAAACACTGATCTAATCCAATGCTCTGCCCTTTGCAGGCATCCACTACTGTTTGTCAAACTAAGCACAATTGGATTTGCTTTTTTGCATTTGTCATTCCAGTGTATCTCCTTAAGGATCAGTCAACATCAATTTAATCTCCTAAAACAGGTGTACCCTTTGTGTATTTCAGAGTGTAATATCCTTTTGCCAATATTAACATTTGTATACATTAGTCAAAACCTTTTGCCTTCATCCTTGGAGCAAGTCACATCATTTTTCAGTTCATTGAAAAATTTAACTGGTTTTATAACTGGAAAAATGCCTCTTGACAGATGTCTTGACCAAGCAATAACGAAAAGGTCAGAGTACTAAAACATTTGTCGAGATTTTGAATGGCTGTCTTCAGAAAATTAGACCCAATTGCATCTAATTAGAAATGCTGATTTCCAAATAAGAGTCAAGAAGCCACCACACATTTACATCAAAATGATTCTATTTGATCTATTTCCAAAACAACTTTTTCTAAAATGATCGTATGTCATCCAATGTGCACAGTTCATGATGAGTTTTAATAATTTCTTATTTTTCACTCTAAAGATGAAGGTCAGGGATCTGAGTCATTCCTATTTTGAAGAACTCTGAGAACTTTTGAATGAGTTATTACATTAGGAGAAGGAGATTATGATTGAATGCAAGAATAAAAATGCACTTAAAGGCAAGCATCCATTAGAGCACACTAGTAGCAACCATCCAAACAGACCAATACATTTGTTCTTTTGAAACCAACATTTTTACTCTTTGCCTTTCTCCACTAGTTGAAGATATTGCCTTTCTTTAATATGTATGGGCTATTTCATTTACAAGACATCAGAAACACATCATTAGGTGGCATCTTTTAAAAATACATATTTGGAATCAGCACCAACAAATATTGAAAGCTGGTATATTTTGGTGGGTAGAGGGAAGAGACCATCAAAGTTAAAGTTGGATGTGATTTACCTCACCATGGCCATCTCACTGCAGCCATCTCACCATGGCCAACTCACCAAGGGACAACTCACCATTGACAATTGCATGCAGGATAACTCAATGCAATAAATGTTTGCCTAGGGTGAGATGGCCAGAGTAAAGTGGCCAGGGCATATTATCTCATTGTCCCAATTGTCCCATTCTGGCAGTGGGATCTCTTTTTTTTTCCTGCTAGGAGCCAAAGTCCTAAAGCCCCTGTCACACTGTGCCAATGGATGGAAAGAGGATGTAAAACGGAGAAAAACACTTGCCATCCATTGGTTAATGCGATGCTTCCGTTCTGTACTCACTGCCTCCGTTTTGCTTCCTCTCTATCCGTCCAGCATCCGTCTGTTGACATTTCATCCGCTCAGAGGGTTTTGAGCTGCTCAAAACTTTTGAGCAGCAAATGTATCCAATGCGTCTGTTCTGCATCAGCTAGGCATATGGGGGACATCCGTACTGCATCTGTTATGCATCCGCTATATCCGCTAGTCATCTGCTGTGCATCCGTACAACTCAAATCCCCTCGGATGCAGGGAGGAAGGGAACGGATGGGGAAGGAATGCGCAGCATTAGTAGCACGGATGTAGAAAGGATGAAAGCTGATGCAGCTCGCAAAGAAGGCATTTAAAACGGAAAAAACGTTCACAGAGGGGACCTATCTCGGATATTTAGGATGTCTGCAGGATGCCGAGAGGATGCAAAGGGACACATAGTGGAAAACCTATATTGCCTATAAAAAGGGGGAGCAACTCACTTGGATCTCACTTTCAGACCAGCAGCCCAGCTGTGCAGACCTCTGCAACCTTCATCTGACTCTTCCTCTTCCACAGCATCCAGTCATGTCCACCTTGGATCAAAACAAACTCCTTTTGGTAGCCACCATCGTTCTGCAACAGTGTGAAGCCATCTACAGGCTCTGTGAACTCTACTACGGGAAGAAAAGGAGGCGGCCAAGAAGCGTCTGGGTCCGAAGATGGATTGGGAGAAGAGCAGAGTACGGACTGTACAACAAGCTGATGGTGGAGCTTAGGAACGGAGACCCTCGTGCATTCCAGAACTTCATGAGGATGCCGCCAGACATGTTTGATGAAGTTGTGCAGCGGCTGACACCCAGGTTAACCAAGGCAAACATCAACTTCCGGCCCAGCCTAGACCCTGGGCTAAAGGTGGAACTCACTCTGCGCCACCTGGCCTCAGGGACCACATACAGGAGCATGCAGTACGGCTGGAGGATGCCATCCAACACCATCAGCATTGTGGTCAGAGAAGTGGTGCAGGCCATCATCGAAGAATACATGGAGGCACTCCTCCAGTGCCCCACCACTGAACAAGGCTGGAAGAAAGTTGCAGAGCAATGGTATCAGAGGTGGAACTTCCCACACACCGTTGGAGCCATACATGGCAAGCACGTGGCCTGCAAAGCACCACCCAAGTCGGGGTCCACTTATTTCAACTACAAGGGCTTCTTCAGCATCATCCTCTTCGCCATGGTCGATGCTGACTACAAATTCATGTACATCGATGCTTCAGGCAACGGCTCATGTTCAGATGCCCAGGTATACAATGCCAGTGTCCTCAAGGAGGGGCTGGAATGCAACCTCATCATGGGCTTCCCAGATCCAGACCCCTGCCCAACGACACGCAAGATGTGCCCTACTTCATCGTAGGGGATGACGCCTTCTCCCTCAGAACCTACCTCATGAAGCCTTACACTTCCAGACTCCTCACCCGTGAAGAGAGTATCTTCAAATACAGGCTGTCCAGCGCAAGGCAGGTGGTGGAGAATGCCTTTGGCATCCTGGCCAACAGGTTCCAGGTACTTTTCACCACCATGCAGCATCGCCCACAGACCGTGAGGAGGATCGTGGAAGCTTGCTGCATCCTGCACAATCTCATGTGCACCTGCTACCCAGTCTTGCAGAACAGGCTCACAGACCTCCAGTAAGGCAATGGGGACATGGAGCCTGTGGAATGGAGGAAAGGGCAAAATCTGATAGACACTGAGGATGTGCAAGGCCCCAACAGAGCCTCATGTGAAGGGAAGAAGCAGCGCAACCTCCTGAAACACTGGTGCAACTCCCCAGCTGGAGCAGTGGAGTGGCAAGACAGGATGACAGATGATTAATGGGTGCTTCCTTCAGCCTTTCTCATCACACGGATGAGATTGTGCCATGTATGTTGGGTGGGCCTACAATGAGCAGGGCATTTAATAAAGAGTTGTGTTTGTGTTGACATGTGTGTATCAATGCTTACATTGTTATTGATAATAAAGGGCCATAGGTATGGCACCTGGGAGGATGGACCATACAGTCCCACTATGCTTACACAGGAGGTTTATCTATCCCCACAGCTATTACTCATCCCAAAGGTATCCCTGCCCACCCCACTGCTATCTTAACACATCCCACAAGCATGTAAAGGCTTAAACCAATTCTAAAAGTTTCCACCAAGACTTTATTAAAAAAAAGAAATGAAGCAAGTGTGTGAATCAAAGATAAACTTTATTGAACAACAAGCTGTAAAAGAAAAATGACCCAAGTCAAGTGTCCAAATAAAGTCTACAGGTAGCAACCCAGTCTCTGGCACTCTTATTGGTCACTCAGAGGTGTGCCCAGTCTCAGGGGTGAAGGGTCCAGGTGCTGTGGAGTTGGCTGGTGCTGGAGTGCTGCTCTGAAGCCCCACTGGGGTGCCTGGCCCTGAGAGGACAACAGGTGATGGTGTTGAGGAAGCTCTCAGACAGCTGGCTCAGACCCGTGATGTTGAGAGCTCCTTCCTCCATGCCATGGGGTGTCAGCCCCTGTACCGACGACAGATGTACTGAGGCTGGGCTTGGCTGTGGGGTGGAGGAAGGAGCAGTGTAGTGGGGCTGTCTGGTCTGCAGCTGTGTGAGGACTGGCATGGGTGGCATCAGTGTCATGGGTGGCATCGGTGGCGTAGGTGGCATCAGTGTCATGGGTGGCATCGGTGGCATCAGTGGAACCGGTGGCAACGGTGTCGTCCAATGACTCTGTGCCTGGGCTGGGAAGGGCTGCTGCCTGTGCTACTGGACCTCCTGGTAGCTGGAGCCCTGGTAGGTGAGGACCTGTGGAAAGCCTTGGAATGGGAGGGACATCACCTGGGGTGGAGGAGCAGACCAGGATTGGGTGGGAGTAGGTTCCTCTTGGTCTGGAGGGTTGTAAAGCAGCTCGGTGATCCGGTCCTTCACTACCTGGTACTGGGGTTCCTCCATGTCCGTGAGGGTCTGGTTCATATAGGTGAGGAAGGGCTTGCGGTTGGAGGATGAGGAGGTGTGTACCAGCTGAGAGAGGAGATCTATGCTGCTCCGGATGGTGTCCCTGATCTCCAGCAGGACAGTGTGGCTCTGCCCCTCCTGTCTGGCTCTCTGCCTTTCTGTGGAGGTGGAGCTGGGAGTGGATGTGGGTAGGGCTGTGGTGGATGTGCCGTCTCCTTTCTCCCACTGCACTAGGGAGTCCTCCACACGCTCCACCATGGTTAAAACAGCTGTCCGCGGGTTCTCCGCCATGGGACACTCCACAGAAACCTGCCTGGAGACAGGGACTGACTCTCGGCTGGAAGAGGACTGGCTCTCAGCAGGCTGCCGGAGAGAGAAGGTTGTGAGAGGGCCTGCTGCTGCTCCTCGGTGGCGGATCTCACCCCCCAGGAAGCTGCACCTGGCCATGACATAGGTCTCTCTGTCCATCAGCTTAACTATGGCCTGGCCAGATTTCTTCAGGTGCAGCTTCCCGTACCAGGTATTCATGTGCTTCCACCAGCCAAGGAGCACATCCGATGTGTAGCCCAGGCTCTCTGCCTTCTGTCTCCAAGCAGTCTGCTACCTTTTGGTGTCCCTGTACAGCTGGTGTCCCTTCCTCCACAGATAGTCATTCTCTCTCAGCCACTCCAGCACCTCATCCTCGTGTTCCTCCTCAATATAGTATTGCTCCTCTCCCGTCCCCGCATATGCCTCTTCCTCCCTTTGGCAGGACCAGATGGGCCCTCATCAGAGGGGCTCCCAGGTAGTAGGGGCTGCTCCTCCACACCAGCAGCAGCAGCAGCAACAGCAGGATCAGCAGCAGCAGCAGCAGCAGCACCAGCAGCCCCAGCAGGACCAGGATCAGCAGCAGCAGAGTAAACAACAGGAGCCCCAGCAGGACCAGGAGCACGAGCAGGACAAGCAGGACGAGCAAGTCCAGGAGCATGAGCAGGACGAACAGGACGAGCAAGTCCAGGAGCACGAGCAGGACCAGCAGGACCAGCAGGACGAGGAACAGCTTCAGCAGAGTAAGCACCAGCAGAAGCACCACCACCAGGAGCAGCATCAGCAGAGTAAGCACCAGCAGAAGCACCACTGCCAGAAGCAGTATCAGCAGAGTAAGCACCAGCAGAAGCACCACCGCCATAAGCATCATCATCAGCTCCTCCAGAAGCAGAAGCAGCAGAAGCCCCAGCCCCAGAAGAGCGAGCCCGTGCTACAGAAGCCCCAGCAGAAGAGTGAGGGCCAGGGGGTGGGAGGGTGGCCCTGTCCCTCTTGCCAGGGCTGGCAGCAGATGGCTGAGGCTTCCTCTTCTTCCCCATGGTTGTGGGGTTGCTGGATGGCAGGGAGTCTGACAGGGAGGCAGGCAGGGAGGCAGGCAGGCACCAAGGCTTGCAGGCAGGCAGGCACCAAGGCTTGCAGACAGGCAAGCAGCAAGGCTGGCAGGCAGGCAAGCACCAAGGCTGGCAGACAGCAAGGCTGGCAGGGAGGCTGGCTGGGAGGCTGGCAGGAGGCAGACAGCAAGGCTGGCAGGGAGGCTGGCAGGAAGGCTGGCAGGAAGGCTGGCAGGAAGGTTGGCAGGCAGGCAGCCACCAAGGCTAGCAGGCAGGCACCAAGGCTGGTAGACAGGCAGGCACCAAGGCTGGCAGAGATCAAGGCTGGCAGGGAGGCTGGCAAGCAGGCAGACAGCAAGGCTGGCAGGGAGGCTGGCAGGATGGCAGGCAGCAAGGCAGGCAGTAAGGCTGGCAGCAAGGCCTGCAGGCAGGGCAGGCTGGCAAGGCACTCGATGTATCTGGATGCAGGTCTTTTCTCTGAATGGTGACCTGCTTCCGAGCTGCTTCCCTTTATATCCGCAGGGCTGACACAATACATCCCCCCCCCCGCATGCGCATTGAACGCTAGGCATCCGCTAGGCTTCCGTTCTGCATCCGCTTCATCCACTGTGCATCCGCTGTGCATCCGCTTCATCCTCTCAGCGTCCGCTCTACATCCACTCTTTCCGTTCCACGTCCACTTTGCTGAGGTTCCCCGGAAGCCGAGGGGATGTTCCATCCGCTCCCATCCGCTAGGCTTCCGCTCTGCATCCATTTTCCATCCGCTCTGCGTTCTCCCCCTGTCCATTCCTTTCCATGTTATCCGCTCTGGTTATGCAAATTTTCGCCCCTTTTGAGAGTGGATAACAACGGATGGAACATTTTGCTCATCCGCTGTATCCTTTTTACAAACGTTTTGCATCCGTTGGGCAGTGTGACAGGGCCTTTAGAGAATAATCTCTTGTTAATCATGGTTAGGATAAAACCAATCAATCAGCTGATTCAGTGTGAAAGTAGTGGCACTACTCATTTTTCCCTTGAAACTGTTAAGAATTTGCTTAAACTTTAATTTTTTCCATACCTGGTAACCAGCAGAGAAGAGAAAAATCACCTTTTAATTTATTTTCAGAAGGTTTCTTGAAATGCATCTGAGGAACATAATTGGAACAAAGTACTGAATTGTTGGAGCCAATTCTAAATAACTCTATGTATATGTCTAAGAATAACAGATCATAAATTAGGCATTTAAATGTTCTTCCATCCTTTGTTAATTCAGTTGACTAAAAATGAACTTAAAACACATAAGTTCATTACACTATGATACAGAGAAAGTGGCTTCTGATTAAGATAAATATCAGCATACTTCAGCACTCTCTGCAATGATCTTGATAATAGTGCTGCAGAAGGAAACAGAAACACTTTATCTTCCATTATATTATTGGAGATCTATTTGTTGATGATTTGAATATTACCCAACAAAGCTTTACTAACATATTCCCTTCCTCCCCCCCCCCTTCCATGTAATCAAATCAAACTAAATCAAATCAAAATCTCTATTACAGTCATAGAACAACATACATCTTGGCACGGTCACATGGATCAAGGAAAGTTTGATTGGAATTGGGTGGCATCAAAATTAAAAATGCACTTTTAAAACTAGAGATATGAGGTCTGCCCTCATTTTATAAAGTGGGGCTGAGGGCTTAATATTTAAACTGGGAGTAGCAAAGGGAGGAAGAGAAAACTGAAAAGAATGGAAAATCTGTAGACATCTCTATCATACATTTAATTGTTGAATATTTTTTTCAATCTTTCAATCAAGTTTTGTTTGTATGTGTAGAAAATTCCAGACAGAGATGAGTCAATTTTATTAATGGAATTATTGATATATAAAATAATAGGTCTGTCAGAAAATATCTATAGAGTGATTTATGTTCAAATATAATTCAGAAATGCTTCAGTACGTGCTTAAATATGAATCCAGATTATCTCTTCTATTCATCCTGTGAGTCACTTTAAGTAAAGTTAATGCAATCCTGTAAGATTCAGAAATAACTTCAATTACTTTCCCTGGAAACACTTATATTAAGGGTAATTCCAAGTTAATCAGAGTGTTTGGAGGAGAGGAAAGTAAGCTGGGCAGTTCATAATAGTATATCAACTAATTTACTTCTTCTGCAGCTATTTTTCAGTGCTAAAGAATTTAAGGTAAAATTTGATATGTCTAGAAATGAATTTGGAAGTTGATTCAACTTAAGTACTGAAGGCTTTGGAGCATTCAACTCAAGCTTCTGTGCTAGTATGAAAATGAAGGAGGTGTGTGAAATTGACATCAACTATACAAATTTAAAATAATGAGAATAATAAATGCCTTTTTGAGAATGAGTGGAAAGTTATCATAACAAATATGAAATTCATATACAATGGTACCTTGATACTAATCATTATTTGGTTTTTGGAGGTGCTTTGAGTACAAAAAATGATGAGTACCAAGTATTTTTTTCCACAAGGAATAATGTTGTGAGTCACAAGGCAGCTGACACAGACACTGCATTGAGTACCAAACAAACACTGAGTATTGGACAAAATTTTCACATCAAAATACATCCAGTACCAAGTTCAATGTGTTTTAAAGCAGTTGTGTACCAAGATACCACTGTATTTTTATCTTAAATTGTGCCTGCTTGGCATGAGTTAGATAACATCATTTGACTATTAGAAGTTCAATTTAGAAATATGAGTATTAACTCACATGGAAAATATTTGTTCCATGACCATATTTAGGCTGAAAGGACCCATAACTTTGAATTCATAAATTGCTGATTCCTAGAGATAGTATAACAGAGATGTTATATTCCACAATGGACCTATCGTTGGAATAATTCAAAATACAAAATACTGTTTGCCTTTAAAAAATTAAATTTTCAACAAAGTTATAAAGAAAACCACTTTGGATTTTCAGTCTGCTCAGTTTATGGGATTGTTGTTCATGAGATAAATTTCTATTAAAAAAATTCTGGAATAAAGTTCAATGTTACATTATTTTTTTAAAAAAAACTGTTTTTTTGTATTGATTCCTAAATTAGTTGGACCAATAATATTTAAAAATGAAGAAAAGATGGTATCAAGAAAAATAATTTATTTTAGTCCTTGCCAAAAATATCCATTTATCTAAATTCCTCTTGTTAATCCTTCTGTCTCCTTGTCACAATCAACACAAAACAGTCCCAAGATATTATCTTCACTTATACTTTTGCTGCAATCCCCCTTTTTTGGTGCTTCCAGGGTTATTGTTATAATGTAATATTTTATTTCATTTCATTTCTAATTGACCCATTTGTAAGAGAAAATGTGCCTTTAACCATTAGATGGTGTTCTACATTGCTTTCCACTTTTCAAAATTATTTTTTCTTTTTTCAGTTGTATTAATTCAATTGTATTAATTCAACCATTATGACCTGGTCCCACTTGCCGACACACGCAAAACATGTGCATAAAGGACACAGCAGACGAGCAAAATTTCGGGGGTGGCTCCATCCATTGTCATCCACTCCAAAAAGTGGTGAAAATTTGCATAAACAGAACGGAAAAGAACGGGCATGGGTAGTATGTAGCGGGGATGTTAAACGGATATTCATAGGAAGCCTAGCAGATGAAAGCGGATGGAAGTGGATGATACCTCCAAAGGGGTTCCGGGGGAGAATTTCAAAGTGGATGCATAGCGGAAGGGGCGGATGCATAGCAGATGAAGCGGATGCATCACGGATGCCTATAGGAAACAAAGGGGATGCCGCGCGGATGTATATAGGATGCAAAGTGTTCACTGCGCATGCAGGGAGTATGAATTGAGTCAGCTCTGTGGATATAAAAGGATGCAGCACACACGCAGTCAGCATACAGGGGAAAGACGTGCTGCCACATACATCTTGCAGGAACACCATGGTTCGTCAGTCAGGCAAGGCGAAGAAGGCCAGAACCAGCATCCCACCCCTTGGCACTGACTCTGAAGTTGCTGTTGCTGCTGCTGCTGCTGCTGCTGCTGTGGTGGACCAGCCCCAAGCCCCCCTGCTGCTGAGGGCCCTGCTGCTCAAGCCCCTGAAGATCCTGCTGCTCAAGCCCCTGAAGGCCCTGCTGAGGGAGGAAGAGGCCTCCTTCCCCTGAAGGCCCTGCCAGAGGGAGGAAGAGGCAGGGGAAGGAGAAGGGAGAGAGGAAACAGTACACCATTTCCAAGGAGCATGAGGATAAGGTACTGGAATGGCTGAGGGAGAACGAGTACTTCTGGAGAAAGAGCCACAGACTGTATAGGGACACCAAGAAGAAGCAGGCAGCTTGGAGAGACAAGGAAGAGAGCCTGGGGTACACTGCAGAAGTACTGTTAGGATGGTGGAAGCACATGCACACCTGGTATGGCAAGCTACACCTCAAGAAATCCGGGCAGGCTACTTTCAAGCTCACTGACTGGGAGATGTATGTCATGGCCAAGTGCAGTTTCCTGGAGGGTGAGATACGCCACCAAGGAGCAGCCCCTCTGAGACCCCTCTCCCTCAGACAGCCCACAGACAGCCAGTCTTCTTCCAGAAAGGAGCCAGCTACCCTGTCCAGGCAGGTGTCTTCAGAGGGCCCCATGGCAGAGACCCCCCCGACAGCTGCACTCCCCATGCTGGCAGACTTGGAGGATCCCATGGAGGATGATGCCCTGCTGTCACAAATGGAGGAAGAAGCAGCAGCCACCAGAGGCCAACCCACCCCCACCCCCACCCCCACTCCCACCCCCAGCTCCAGAGGATGCAGGCAGAGAGGCAGACTGGAGGGCCAGGACCACAGTGTGCTGTTGGAGATCAGGGACACAATGAAGACCAACACAGAACTTCTCTCTCAGCTGGTTGACTTGTACAGAGCATCTTCAGGCTGGAACACCTTCATCACCTACGTGAGCCAGACCCTGAGGGACCTGCCCGAGGCCCAGTACCAGGTGATGAAGGAGAAGATCACAGCACTTCTGCACAACTCTCAAGGTCCAGCTGAAGCTGCTCCTACCCAGTCCAGGTCTGCTCCTCCACCCCAGGCGATGTCACAGCCCTTCCATGGCCCCTCACCTACCAAGGCTATGATTACCAGGACTGCCCACAGCAGAAGCAGAACTTCCCAGTCCAGGCCCAGGTTCATCGGACACCACAGATGCCACTCCTCACCCAGCTGCAGACTAGACAGCCCCACTACACTCCTCCCAACCCTTCCTCCACCCCACAGTCAAGCCCATCAACAGACAATCTGTCATCAGTATTGGGCTTGACATCTCAAGTCCTTGATGAAGGGCCTCTCAACCTTATGGGACTGAGTCAGCTCTCGGATAGCTTCCTGAACACACCATCCCCTGTTATACCCTTGGGCCAAGCACCCCAATGGTGCCTCAGACCAGCACTCAAGCCACAGTCACCTCCACAGTCCCTGCCTGCTTAACAGCTGAGACCATGGACATGACTCAGAGTGACTGAGAATAGTGTCAGAGACTGAGTTGTTTACTTGTTTGCTTAAGACACTTTACTTGGTTCATTTTTCTTATTTAATAAAGTCATAAAGTTTACCTAAGAAAGTTAATTAAGGTTATCTTTGCTTAAGACACTTAGTTTACTTGGTTCATTTTGTTTACTTGATAAAGTGTTGGTGAAAACTTTGAAAAAATGGTTTAGCCTTTGCATGCTTGTGGGATAGATAAGGATAGTTGTGGGATAGATAAACCTCCAGTGCAACCATAGTGGGACTGTATGGTCCACCATCCCAGCGATCCAGATTATTTTGTCCCACTTTTTATAGAAAATATCGGTTGTCTGCTATTTGTCCTTCTACATACTCTAGACATACTGCAGACATCCTAAATATATGAGATACATCCCAGATACAAATGTTTTATCCATCTATTTCCATGCTACTAACACTATGTAGAAGTTCCGTGCACCTTTTGTTTCCTCCCTCTTTCCATTTTCAACTGCAACGGATGTGAGTTGAGGGGATGGCCAGCGGATGCAGAGAGGATACAGCGGACATTTAATGGATGATAACGGATATAGAACATTTGTTGCCTGTATATGTCACGGATGTACATCGTACGCGGCGGAAAGTTCATCCATTCATAGTTTTGTGCAACTCCAAACTTCTTGCGCAGATGAAATCGCAGTGGATGGATGCTCAATGGATAGAGCGTATGAAACACATATGCAGTGAGTACACAACGGATGCATAGCGTTTTCCAATGGATGGCAAGCTTTTTTTACCATTTTACATCCTCTTTGCATCCGTAAGTGCAGTGGGACTAGGCCTTTAGCTCTTTTAAATATAGTCAATTCCGGGCAAGTCCAGCATTCTGTCCAAAGCCTAGTTAATGCCAATTTCTGTATCTTAGTCCAGATTTGGGCTCTAATTCCATTATAGCCTTTTATAATCTGTTTTTTTATATACCTTATAATTTCCTCTTATTTTACATTTGCCACTAACACACTCTTAAATGAGGGCTCTTTCCTTCTGTTTCTTGGGGTTGTCAAAAAAAATCCAAAATCTTTTGCCTCATTATGTGCCACTCACCGCTTCACCTCTTCAGCATATACTTAAGTCCTGGAAGCTTTCCATCTTCCACTACCTCCTGTCTTCAAGGGGAGTATACCTAGCCAGGGAGAGGACATGCAGATCCCCTCAACCCAGCTGGCACTCTCCTCCTCTTCCCCCATCCCTCCAAGGTGGGTCCGAGATGGATCCGGTCCCATTGGGACCCACCAATAGGTTAAGCATGGACTTATCCTGACTTTTATGACATAATAAAATGAAGAATAACTCAACTGATTTAAAAAATCAAAGAAATAGGCAAAGAATTCAAGTTGGAACTGCAAACTGTGAGAGGAAAGTTAAAAGAAAGAATGGAATTATTGGGCATACTGTCAGAAAAATTAATGGTGATACAGTTCATAGAAGAACAAAGAAAATCCAGGGAGGAGGAGTTAAAGGAAGAGGAAAACAGCTTAGAAGAGCACAAAGAACAAGGGACATTGCAAAAAGGCATGAAAGGAATCAAAATTAAGACATTGATGATAGATGTAAATAAATAAAAAGGGAAATACTTCCAAGATTAAACAAAAGAAGAAGATGTACAAGAAAAAATTCCAAAAGAGTGGGGGGAAAATAAGTGATTGACAGATGAAAATAAAAACAATACTGGAGTAAAAAAAGATGAGTTAAGAGGAAAGACCAGAAAAATGTAGAAAAGGGAAAGCTGGTCAAAATTATAAGAAACTGTAAGGCCTAGAGATTTAGAGATAAGAGTTAAAGTTAGCATAAAGGGGGGATACCACATGGAAATGTATTTTGGTATTTTTTTTAGAAATATAGTTTGGGGATATTTGAAGTTTAAAACTTATTGGGAATTACCCTAAGATTATTATATAATTATATTTGAGAAAATGATGACAGAGTAAGAGAAATTAAGATGGCTTTATTGTTATCAAATCTATATATATGTGTGTAATTGATTATTCAAATGATATTAGACAAACAGAGAATATGGTAAAATGGAAAAAATATGCTATTATGACCAAAAAGGATGGAATGAAAATTAAATAAAATTTTATAGGTTAAACTTGTTTAAATGGAAACAAAAGGAAACTTAATTTTCTCTTTTTTTCTTTTCCTTTATTGTATCCATATTATATTAGACATGAAATAGAAAATGTAACTGATTATATAAAGGAATATGAGAAAATAGAGAATATGGTAAATAAGAAAGCATTATATTGGATAGTAAAGTATTTATTATGAGAGTATTTTTTATATTATTATATATATATATAATATATTATATTATATTATATTATGAGGGCAATGAAAATTTAATAAAATTTCATAACTAAGCTTTGGCTAAGTGGAAACAAAGTAAAATTATGAAATGGTTATATGAATATCTCTGGAATAAATGTAAGATTTATTGTAGACTGTGGGATATATCATGTGGATCCTGAATATATTAGTTTTGTTTTATTTTTACTCTTTTTTGTTTGTTTAATTTAAATACTTTATATTATTATATAATTAAGATAATTAATAATGTAAAATAAAATAAGTGGTAAGCTGAAAATGGAAATAGTAGGGGATAAAGAGTGGAAAATATATGTGAGGATGAAATGTTTTTGATATTGAATTAACAAATTGAAATATGAAGTGAGAAATTTAAAGATCAGTGGAATAGATAATGATTTGATATGAAATTAGAGAAGAAAGTTGGAAATATAATTATGACTATGTACAAATGTAATCTGGAATCATGTTGCTCACTTGAAGAGATATATAAAAAAAACTTTTTATGAAAAAAAAAAGAAAAATAATTGAATTTGGAATGGAAAAAATGTCTTAACATATACATGAAAAAAATATTCCAGATGAGGGCTTCTTTGAGGTGGCCATTTCTGACCGCCGCTCTACCGCCTTCGGGAAAGGGAGTTTAGCCAGCTGGGGAGGAAAGATGCGGCATTCCTTGACCCTGCTGGAATCTCCCCCGTCTTCACTGACCTCTACAGGGTGGCTTAGCCCCGAAGCCAGCTGGCTCAGGGTGCTCCAGTGGCACGCTCAGGCAGAAATCACGCACGATCGTGGATTCCTGCCTACAGCCGAAGCCCTGCAAACCGGAAGCAAAACTCCAAATCCAGTTAAATTGAGGAAATCTAATTCAATAGCAATCTGCCATTTGCAAAATGTCTCATTAATTCTTCATTACCTTTCTGTGCAGCTATGCTCATGCATAATTTTGCAAACTGAAAACAAACAAGCTGTCCTAAAGCTCATGTAACACTGGCCAATGGATGCAAAAAGGACACAGTGGACGAGCAAAATGTTCCATCCATTGTTACCTGCTCTCAAAAGGGGCAAAAATTTGCATAACCAGAGCGGATAACACGGACGCGGGGAGGACACAGAGCGGATGGAAAGCGGATGCGGAATGGAAGCCGAGTGGATGGAAGCGGATGGGAGTGGGTGGCACATCCGCAGGGCTTCCGTGGGGCCTCAGCAAATCGGACATGGAACGGAAAGAGCGGAAGCAGAGTGGACGCCGAATGGATGAAGCGGATGCACAGCGGAAGCCTAGCGGATACACAGCGGAAGCCTAATGGATGCCTGGCGTTAATTGCGCATGCGGGGAGGATGCATTGTGTCACCCCCGCGGATATAACGGAAGCAGCTCGGAAGCAGGTCGCCATTCAGAGGAAAGACCTGCTGCCGGACACATCAACTGCCTTACCTGCCCTGCCTGCATGTTGGCCTGCCAGCCTTGCTGCCAGCCTTGCTACCAGCCTTGCTGTCAGCCTTGCTGCCAGCCTCCCTGCCAGCCTTGCTGCCAGCCTGCCTGCAAGCCTTGCTGCCAGCCGGTCTGCCTGCAAGCCTTGCTGCCTGCCTTCCTGCCACCCTTGGTTCATGTCTGACTGCCAGCCTTCCTGCCAGCCTTGGTTCATGTCTGCCTGCTAGCCTTCCTGCCTGCCTTCCTGCCAGCCTCCCTGCCAGCCTTCCTGCCTGCATTGGTTCATGTCTGCCTGCCAGCCTTGGTGCCTGCCTTCCTGCCAGCCTTCCTGCCAGCCTCCCTGCCAGCCTTTCTGCCAGCCTTGGTTCCTGCCAGCCTCCCTGCCAGCCAGCAACCCCACAACCATGCGGAAGCACAGCAAGCCTCAGCCATCTGCTGCCAGCCCTGGCAAAAGGGACAGGGCTACCATCCCACCCCCTGGCCCTCACTCTGATTCTGCTGGGGTTTCTGCAGCACGGGCTCGCTCTTCTGGGGCTGGGGCTTCTGCTGCTTCTACTTCTGGAGGAGCTGATGACAAGCACTCCAGCACCAGCCACCTCCACAGCACCTGCACCCTTCACCCCTGAGACTGAGCGACCAAGAGGAGTGCCAGAGACTCATTTTTGTTTTATAGCTTCTTGTTAATAAAGTATATTTTTGATTCATACACTTGCTTCATTTCTTTTTTTTAATAAAGTCTTGCTGGAAACTTTTAGAAATGGTTTAAGCCTTTGCATGCTTGTGGGATGGGTAAGGATAGCTTAGGATGCCTGTGGGATGGGTAATAGCTGTGGGATGGGTTAGGATAGCAGTGTGATAGATAAACCTCCAGGGCAAGCATAGTGGGACTATATGGTCCACCCTCCCAGGTGCCACACCTACGGCCCTTTATTATCAATAATAATGTAATAATTATCCACACATGTCAACATGAACACAACTCTTTATTAAACACCCTGTTCATTGTAGGCCCACTCAACATACATGGCCCAATCTCATCTGTGTGATGAGACAGGCTGAAGGAAGCATCCATTAAGCATCTACCATCCTGTCTCTGTGATGAGACAGGCTGAAGGAAGCATCCATTAAGCATCTACCATCCTGTCTTGCCACTCCACTGCTCCAGCTGGGGAGTTGCACCATTGTCTCAGGAGGTTGCGCTGCTTCTTCGCTTCATTTGAGGCTCTGTTGGGGCCTTGCACATCCTCAGTGTCTATCAGGTTTCACCCTTGCCTCCATTCCCCAGGCTCCATGACCCCATTGGCTTGTTGGAGGTCCACGAGCCTGTTCTGCAAGACTGAGTAGCGGGTGCGCATGAGATTGTGCAGGATGCAGCAAGCTTCCATGATCCTCCTCACGGTCTCTGGGCAATGCTGCATGGTGGTGAGAAGTACCTGGAACCTGTTGGCCAGGATGCCAAAGGCGTTCTCCACCACCTGCCTTGCCCTGGACAGCCTGTATTTGAAGATCCTCTCTTCACGGGTAAGGAGTCTGGAGGTGTAGGGCTTCATGAGGTAGGTTGTGAGGGAGAAGTCGTCATCCCCCACGATGAAGTAGGGCACATCTTGTGTGTCGTTGGGCAGGGAGTCTGGATCTGGGAAACCCATGATGAGGTTGCATTCCAGCCCCTCCTTGAGGACACTGGCATTGTATACCTGGGCATCGGAAGATGAGCCATTGCCTGAAGCATCATTGTACATGAACTTGTAGTCAGCATCGACCATGGCAAAGAGGATGATGCTGAAGAAGCCCTTGGAGTTGAAACAAGTGGACCCCAACTTGGATGGAGCTTTGCAGGCCACGTGCTTGCCATCTATGGCTCCAACGTTGTGTGGCAAGTTCCACTTCTGATACCACTGCTCTGCAACTTTCTTCCAGCCTTCTTCAATGGAGGGGCACTGGAGGAGCTCCTCCTTGTATTCTTCGATGATGGCCTGCACCACTTCTCTGACCACAATGCTGATGGTGTTGGATGGCACCCTCCAGCCGTTCTGCATGCTCCTGTAGGAGGTCCCTGAGGCCAGGTGTTGCAGAGTGAGTGCCACCTTGAGCCCAGGTTCCAGGCTGGGCCGGAAGCTGCTTTTTGCCTTGGTCAACCTGGGTGTCAGGCGCTGCACAACTTCGTCAAACATGGCTGGAGGCATCCTTATGAAGTTCTGGAACGCCCGAGTGTCTTCGCTCCTGAGCTCCACCATCAGCTTGTTCTACAGTCCATCCTCTGCTTTACTGGTGAACCGTCTTCGGACCCAGACTCTTTTTGGGTGGCTCCTTTTCTTCTCACAGTAGTGTTCACAGAGCCTGCAGATGGCTTCGCACTGTTGCAGAATGATGGTGGTTGCCGAAAGGACTTTGTTACAATCCACGGTGGACATGACTGGATGCTGTGGAAGAGGAAGAGTCAGATGAAGGCTGCAGAGGTCTGCACCACTGGGCTGCTGTTCTGAAAGTGCGATGCAGGTGAGTTGCTCCTCCTTTTTATAGGCAGTAAAGGTTTTCCACTAGGCATCCTCTAGGCATCCTCTAGGCATCCTGTAGACATCCTTAATATCCGAGATAGGTCCCCTCTGCGGATGTTTTTTCCGTTTTAAACGCTTTGTTTCCATGCTGCATCTGCTAGGCATCCATTCTGCATCTGTTCTGAGTCTGTTCCACTTCCTCGCCGCGTCCCTTTACCACTGGAGCGGACGGATTTGCGCAGATGCATAGCGGATGCCTAGCGGATATAGCGGATGCATAACGGATGTGTAGCGGATGCGTAGCAGATGCGTAGGGGATGCAGAACGGGAGAACTGGATACATTTTCCACGCAAAAGTTTTTGGAAGCCGAAAACTTTTGGAGCAGATGAAACGTCCATAAATGGATGCTGGACAGATAGAGAGGAAGCAAAACGGAGGCAGTGAGTACAGAACGGATACATCGTGTTAACCAACGGATGGCAAGTTTTTTTGTCCATTTTACATCCTCTTTGCATCCGTTGGTTCAGTGTGACAAGGGCTTAAAATGATTGCTCAATTTTTTTTTCAAAAAATGAAAAGCTCTTCGAAATCCTACTAGTTTTCTTTCTACCAAGTCCCAGAACAGAAATCCACCTTAAGGTACAGACATTAAGATATACTGCCTACCTACTGTACACATGAAATATGCAATCATCAGTCAATCATTACGTTTTGCCTTCTGAGTTCTTTTTCCCATATCAAAAAGCTGAGGGTAGCGAATAGAGTACAATACAAAGTAGTTCAATATGGAGAGGGAGGGGGGAGAGAGGGAGAGAGAGAGAGAATGTGCATTTTATTTGCAAATACATTGGAGAAATATATTTAAAATCAGCTTCAAAATTTTTGTAGTTGAGTAAAAGAGATGGCCTAGATGAGATTCCACGGTAAATCTTATAGAAAAGATACAGACATTCATATTAATTTACTCAGCCTTCCTTTGCCTCCCCATGAAATCTGAAAATGTGTTTCTTCAGTGTGAGCTTTGCTTCCTCTTTGAATTTTCATTTAATCAAGATTTTGTCAGCATCCCTAATCTTGAGCAAAAAAAGTGGCCTATATTTAACGTCTTGTGAAATTTTACCCATTTAGTTTCAACTCCAGGTGACATTTGAGGATGCTCTAACCTCCCCTGAGTTGTTATCACTAGCTATTATTGGGTGATGAAGTCAACTGCATCTTCAATATTCTTGACTACAACAGAACTTCTGTGCAAGTATCTCTGACATTCAGTGGAACGATTGAATTCATAATGGCTTTACTCAGTTACTCTGAATACTAGATAAGCTATTAAAATAGATTGCAACTGTATTTTCTCTGCATAATGAGGGATGGCTATGTGAAGAGAAATATTAATCATGTCCTTGCTAGAAACCAACAGAGTCCTCAAAAAAACCAATTCTTTATGCACCAGATAAACAGTTTTACATATTCTTTCATGCTTTTGAAAAGAGCAGGACGTTGACTTCTGTGATGTGACAGCTGGTGAGCGAGTGTGTATTCCTTCCTTCCTTCCTTCCTTCCTTCCTTCCTTCCTTCCTTCCTTCCTTCCTCCCTCCCTCCCGCCCTCCCTCCCTCCCTCCCTCCCTCATATCTTCAAAGTATATTACCCTGGTAATGAATAATAGAACTTAATACTTAGCAATAGCACTTAGACTTACAGTCTATAACACTTCACAGGATTTTACAGCCCTCACTGAAGCCCCTGTCACACAGCACCAACAGATGGAAAGAGGATGTAAAATGGAGAGAAACACTTGCCATCTGTTGGTTAACGCGATGCATCCATTCTGTATTCACTGCGTCCGTTTTTCATACTCTCTATCTGTCCAGCATCCATCTACTGACATTTCATCCGCTCAAAAAGTTTGAGCTGCACAAAACATTTTGAGCGGAAAATGTATCCAACGCATCCATTCTCCATCCACTACGCGGATGGGGAACATCCGTTAGACGTCCGTCGTCATCCGTTACGTATCTACTATATCCGCTAGGCATCCGCTGCGCATCCGTGCAACTCATATCCACTCCAGCGGAAAATGGACACAGGGAGGAAGCGAAACGGACGTGAAATGGACACGCAGGGTTAGTAGCATGGACATAGAAAAAATGAAAGCGGATGCAGCTCGCATACAAAGCATTAAAACGGAAAAAACGTTTGTATAGGGGACGTATCTCGGATATTTAGGATGTCTGCAGGATGTCTAGAGGATGCAAAAGGACACCGAGCGGGAAACCTATATTTCCTATAAAAAGGGGGAGGAAATCATCTGGATCTCACTTTCAGTCCAGCAGCCCTGCGGTGCAGACCTCTTCAGCCTTCATCTTGCTCTTGCTCTTCCACAGCATCCAGTCATCTCCACCATGGATCTTCACACACTTCTTTTGGTAGCCGCCATCGTTCTACAACAGTGCAAAGCCTCTACAGGCACTTTCACCTGTTCTACCCAAAGAAAAGGAAGTGTCCAAGAAGTGTCTGGGTCCGAAGATGGATCGTGAGTAGAGCCGAGTACAGACTGTATAACAAGCTGATGGTGGAGCTGAGGAACGAAGACACTCGTGCATTCCAGAACTTCATGAGAATGCCACCAGCCATATTTGACGAAGTTGTGGAGCGGCTGAGACCCAGGTTGACCAAGCAGAGCACCAACTTCCGGCCCAGCCTGGACCCTGGACTAAAGGTGGCACTCACTCTGCGCCACCTGGCCTCAGGGACCACGTACAGGAGCATGCAGTACGCCTGGAGGGTGCCACACAACACCATCAGCATTTTGGTCAGAGTTAGCACCAGCAGGACCAGCAGCACCAGCAGAAGCACCAGCAGGACCAGGAGCAGCACCAGCAGAGTAAGCACCAGCAGAAGCACCAGCACCAGGAGCAGCGCCAGCAGAGTAATCAACAATAGAAGCACCAGCACCAGGAGTAGCGCCAGCAGAGTAAGCACCAGCAGAGTAAGCACCAGCACCAGGAGCAGCGCCAACAGAGTAAGCGCCAGCAGAAGCCCCAGCACCAGAAGAGTCAGCCTGAGCAGCAGAAGCCCCAGCAGAAGCAGAGTCAGGGCCAGGGGGTGGGATGTTGGCCCTGTCCTTCTTGCCAGGGCTGGCAGCAGATGGCACAGGCTTCCTCTTCTTCCCCATGGTTGTTAGCTGGAGATGTGTCTGGCAGCAGGTCTTTCCTCTGAATGGTGACCTGCTTGCGAGCTGCATCTCTTTATATCCATGGGGCTGACGCAATGCATCCTCTCCGCATGTGCAGTGAACGCTTTGCATCCGCTAGGCATCCGCTAGGCTTCCATGATGCATCCGCTGTATCCGCTCGGCACCTGCAATGCATCCGTTCCTTCCACTGCGTGTCCGCTTCGCTGTGCTCCCCCGGAAGCCCTGTGGATGTGCCATCTGCTTCCATCCGCTTCCATCCACTAGGCTTCTGTGGAGCATCTGCTTTACATCCTGGCTACGTCCTCCATCCGTCCATTCCTTTCCATTGTTGTCTGCTCTGTTTATGCAAATTTGGGGCACTTTTGAGAATGGATAACAACGGATGGAAAATTTTCTCATCCGCTGTGTCCTTTTTACATACTTTTTGCATCCATCGGCCTATGTGACAGACCCTTCAGTGGTTTACAAAGTCAGCCTATTACCCCAAACAATCTGGGTCCTCATTTATCAACCTCAGAAGGATGGAAGGCTGAGTTAACCTTCAGTTGGTGAGAATAAATGTAAAACAACAGAAGTAATGACATCTATGGTAAACTAAAATGATTTGTGTAGTTCTAGAATCTACAGAATAGATTCCTATAGATCTAAAATTTCTCGAGTTAATTAGGAGGATATTGAAGCAAGTCAGGGTGTATTCATGCAGTAAAAATAGATAGGGAATATAATCTCCAATCCCTGTTACAATAGGAATTGAATTCAGAAAAAAGATTTACAGACATTGTGTGTAATATAGTTATTTTGTGGTGTTCTGCAGTTTTTTGAATAATATTGTACGTACAAATATCTTATAGTGGTTGGAGAGAGGATCCATTAAAAAGAAAATAAAATATTTTAAGTTTTTACAACTTCTTGTCACACTTCCACTTCTCTGGAATTGTGGTAGCACAGTGGTTAGAATACAGTACTGCAGACTACTTCTTCTGCCTACCGGCTACCTGCAATTTGGCAGTTTGAGTCTTACTAGGCTCAAGGTTGTCTCAGCCTTCCATCCTTCTGAGGTCAGTAAAATGAGGACCCAGGTTGTTGGGGGCAATATGATGACTCTGTAAACTACTTAGAGAGGACTGTGAGGCACTGTGAAGTGGTACATAAGTCTAAGTGCTATTGCTATTTTCTGTTTCTGAAGGAACAAATATGAAAAAAAATTTATGTTTATTTTGAAAAATATATTATTTTTGCCTTAAAATAGATTTTAATTCCTGAAAAATAACTCTGAATTTTGATTTGAATATTCAGATACTGTAGAGATTAAGCTTCATCAATATAATCAAAATTATATCTGATTTCCTGAGCTTATCATCTTCCATACATGTAAACCCAGAAATTAAATTCACATGAGTCATGTAGGAAACCAAATAGATGTTTGTGCTGCCAGTTGATATAAATGACATTTCAATTTTTTTTTAAAAAAAGTGCATTCTCAAAGCAGCTTTACAATCATTGCTAGATGTCTGATCTAGGGGTTGAATGTTAATTATAAAACTTACTTTGTTAAAAGTCCCAGTGGTCCCCCTTAAAAAGACATCTGGTTGCTTTCCAAAAAAATAACTTATTTTCATGAACTTTGCTGCAAATATCTAGCAATCAAAAGTATATGGTCACTAATTTTATCAACATACATTTTGGTAACTTATTTTCCCAACAGATATTGTCACAAGAAATGAATCTTTTAAAAACTATTTAAAAGTTGTGTTGTAAATGTATATTTTCATGGAATGAGGCAAATTATGTATAGATGGCCTTGACTTATGACCACAATTGAGCCCCAAATTTCTGTTGTTAAGTGAGACAATTGTGAGGACTTTATATGACCTTTCTGGCCATGGTTGTCAAGTTGTTTAATATAATATGACAGCTGCTAAGTTAGTAACATGAGTCATGCTTCCCATTGATTTTGCTTGTTAGAAGGTTGCAAAAGGTGATCACAGGACCTGGGACACTGCAACTGCCATAAATATGAGTCAATTGCCAAGTGTCTGAATTTTTATCATGTGACCATGGAGATGCTGCAATGGTTGTGTGTAAAACATATACACTTCGATGTTACAAAAAAGTCCTGTCATTTTTTTTCTAACTTTGAACAGTCACTAAACAAACTGTTGTTAGTCAAGGACTATCTATGTTGAAGGAAATATATTTATGTACTTTTTACATAGGCCAAAAGGTATCCAAGGGATATGTGATTGGATTAACTGGATGTGCTCCAATTTATTTTTCCTATATATGGACGCCACTGACATTTTTATTTGTTTGCATATTTGATATACCTTAATCGAGATCAGGGGTGTCAAATTCAAACCCTTGGGGGCTGTATCAGGTCTGTGGGGTGCTTAGATCTGGCCCATGGATCACCCTGGAAACAGGGAAGGAGTGGTCCATGGTGTCTCTCCCACAAAAACAGAGCTTGGAAGGGCCGCACGTGGCTCTATCGAGCTTTGTTTTCACTGGCAGAGAGTTGTAGGAGACCGTGCAGACGAAAATGGACTCAGGAGCCTGTTTTCTCTGGCAGAGTGCTTGGTCCACCACAGGTGGCCCTGACACACATGATGTCAAACTGGCCACTCCCAACCTGGCCATGCCTACCCTGGCCTCTCAAGGTCAAACACAACCCTGATGAGGCCCTCAATGAAATCAAGTTTGACACTCCTGATCTAGATATTGTGGACAAGTGTACAGAATAGTTAAGATTATGAAAATAACAGACTAAAAGATATATTTGTAGAATTTTGCTCAATTTTGTTAGTTCTTTTTTTAGTTTTTCTGGGCAAAGTGTTATATTATACATATACCTGTTAGACAGTAGGAAGGCATGGTTTTAAATTTCTGCATTATATTACAATGTCACAAATATTGACAATTTAGCATGGCTTGAGGATTCAACTAATTTGTATCTGTTATGTATGGAACTTGGTAGGATCCAAGTTCCCTATTCTGATTGGCCAAAAAGGCCGTTCTCGGATTGGCTTTTAGAGAACCAATCCGATTAGCCCACCAAATGGTGGGAACAATTAAAGTAGTGTCATTGGCCACAAGCCGCGGGCAAGCCACTATATAAAGGGCTGCCGCGGCTTGGGCTGTTGTTCCGTTACCATTGGTTAGCAAGTTTAATGAAAGAGTTTGTTGTTGGAACCCAGTCTCGCGTGCTTCTTTCTGGACGGAACACTGGCAATGAAGGTGGGATCGTCGTAGAAGAGTGAGACTGAAGCACGCGGCTATCTGAACAGAGCGAGAGAGATGGCCAGTAACAATGCGCCGCCCATACCATTCAATCCTGATGAGGAGGATTGGGAATTGTATATCAATCATTTTCTTATGTTTTTGGAAAGCAGCAAACTGCAGGAAATCTCTGACCAAAGGAAGAGGGCTGTCTTCCTTACACATTGCGGACCAGCTGTCTTTAAAATGGTGAAGGCAGTGGCTAAACCCAGAGATGTCAAACAGATGATTTGGCCCAAGCTCAAGAGAATGCTCCGAGCACACTACGCACCTGTGGTCTCCAACTTGATAAAGAGACACGAGTTCTAAAAGAGTGACCAGAAGGGAGAAGGGGGAGCCTCATCTCGGTGCTACAGCTGCGATCTTGGGGCTCTGAGATCGCAGCTGATATTTTCGCCCCTGGTCGGTCCTAA
>BLBF01000052.1:21700781-21712516 GCA_015471245.1 Laticauda colubrina
CTTCCTTCCTTCCTTCCTTCCTTCCTTCCTTCCTTCCTTCCTTCCTTTCCTCACTCCCCCCTCCCTCAAATCTCTGCTGATTTCTGTATTTACTTTGTGGGAAACTTGAGAGAGAAAGTTAGAGTGGAAGCCATCAGGAAATTGCAAGTACAAGGCCAGCAAGTAGATAGATAGCTGTTGAAGGGGAGGTATGAGTCAGGAAGGGTACGTGGAGGTATATGCCACACAGGTCAAGAAGGGCATGTGGGTGTGAGCAAAAAATGCTGTATGGGTTGGGGAAGGCCAGCTTGAATCAGGCAGAGGACAGGAAATGCATATAAGGTACCATCAGCAAAGCTCTTTGAAGGTGCATAAGAGCGCACAAGAGAGGCTGAGTGGGTCAGGGAGGTGCATAGGGGTAATATGGACTGCAAAGAGTATGCAGTGATTGTTCCTTGATTTCTGTTAATCCCTTTCTTTCTTCCCCTTTCCTTTCCTTCCCTTCTCTTTCCTTCCCTTCACTTTATTTTCATGCCCAGCAAGCAGGTAAATGGCTGCTGTTGGGTTGTTGGGTCTATTAAGAAAACAGCAATTTTTAAAATATAAAACCTGCAAAATACAAGAGACAGTGACTGTTAACCATGGAATCCTCTCAAGATTTCATGAGTTCCCTGGGACTGAGGGATTTCTGGAACATTGAGATGAAGTAACCATACTTCATGGGAGGAGAATGTTCCATAAAATGAATGCCATGGGATAATTAAGACAAACCTAGGTCTTCTCATGCTAGACTTTAAGTAGCATTTGTGGCTCTCTTCACAAAAATATAAAATATATAAATGACCTCATCTAATCAACACCCATTAAGCTGAGAGTGCAATCAATTTTCAAATGATCCAAGATGAATGAAAAAAAAAACTTTGTGTGCCGAAACAGAAGTAATCAGGAGGTGACTTACTGAAATAGTATACTTTGCTGAAATTGAAAAGACAAATTATATTGAATTAGAGAATATAACGAGAGGAAGGGTAATAGAAATCAGAAAAAAACAAAAAATAGAGAAAAAAACATTTACACCTGCAAGGGCAATAAGAATCGATGAAAGCAATTGATGTATCTCATTAAGAATAGGAATATGATGATAAAATTAGTCAGGGTGGCAAGTTCATGTCAGAAAGTGATGTATTAATTGCACAGTAAAGACATTTTCAGAGGAAAGAAGAAATCTGAAACATTTATAGACAGTGGATAATGTTCTGTATAAAATGGTTTACTCCAAATGTCTCAAATGTGATTGGCCAGAAAGGCCTGCATGGGATTGGTTCACTAAGAACCAATCCAGGAGAACCACCGAAAGGCAGCAAACTCAAATAAATGTCATTGGCTACAAGCCGGCAGGCAAGCCGTATATAAAGGCTGCCGCGGTTTAAGCCAAACCATTCCATTTGCGGTAAATAGTGAAATAAATACATTTGCTGTTGGAACCCGGTCTACCTCACGTTTTTCCAGATGGAACAGATAATTACAGAATTAAAGAATGATTTAGAGAGTTATCAGAAATGCAGACAACTTATCAGAGAGTAACAGAGAATGTGGGGAGCAAAATTATTTGAACTGGCAATGAAAACACTGCAATAACAAACATACTTGAATTAAAACTTCTCTTTGCCCATCTTGAGCTTTGATTTTTAGAGACCTAGAAATACTCCTAGCAGGCCCATTTACTGGTAAGCACTAAAAGTGAAGATTCTCCCAATATACCAGACTGTTCTGTGTCAACATTTTCATTTAAGCAGGGGCAAAATAAAGAGATTCTCAAATGTGTAGGACCTTTTAATCACATTCAGGGACATGTGGATAGAAATTCTTTGCAGAAGCTTCCTTCTGCAAGAATACTTGATGTATGAACTGCATATTATGGATAATATGCAAGCTATGAGGTTAACTGCCATTCTCAGTAAAGTACTATTTAGAGAATATTTTCAGCAACTTTTATTCAATTCCATTCTGACAACCATACTTTTAAAAAGTTTAAATGTAAAACTTGAACATTTTTAAACATCCATTTAAAAATGAATGGTCATCTTCTCCATTATAGGCCAAGTGGTCAAGACAAACATCTGTTTTTCATATTTTCATGTACAGATTTTGCCAAAAGTTGCAATTGTCATTTGTCCTTCCAAGTAGTATCACCCACCTCAAATGGTTCATATTTATGATCCTAACTAGCCTGACAATTGCTTTTACTATTAAATTTTTAATTCAATTGTTAAGGAGATTTTATCTTGCTATATATAATTTTCTTAATTACTATTAAGTAATATCAAGGTTCCAAGTAATGCATCCACCAAAAGCAGAACTCCGAGACAGGGAGATTTCTCAAAGAACATGTTTATTGGACATGTTGTGGCCCACCAGTTGCCAGCGCAGCTGGTGACAGACGATGAGGAGATTGGGGAAGAACTTGGGCCAATTCTGGAGCCTGGGGAAGGCTCTGATGGATGCTCAGCATCGGACACAGAGATAGAGCCAGGGCTATCTGGCATTTCCAGCCAGAGAGGCAGCTGCCTTTGGAGTCAGAGATGAATGAAGAGGAGGAGGAGCTGGGGTTGTTCCAGATCTGTGTATGCACAGAGTAGATAGGAGAGGTGAACAATGGAGGACAGTGAGCTGGCTCGGGAAGCAAAACAAATGTGGATGCTGAATGGCCCCTCCCTGGCAGAGGAATAAATAGGAGGAAAGGGGAGTGGTTTGGTTATTGCAGACAAATGTTTGCATTTCTGGAATTTTGTTCCTTGTGTGTTTTGTGCGACAAAGACTGATTTGCCAGAACTGAGGTTTGTCTATTTCTCTGTTTAAACTGACTTAATTTGCAGCCCCCAGCTGGGAGCTCACAGCCTTGCATTTATCATAACAGGCTGATAAGAACAATTTGTTTTGGTTAACTTCTTGCAGGACTCTTGCCTGGACTTTCTGATGATGAATGCAGTTAATTCCCAATGTATAAATAAAGAGCGTTTTTTCTTTGCGGGGAGTCTGTTTCTTGCTTCTGCAAAGGCTGGATCAGAACAGGACACCATATCAGCACAGCTAGTGAAAAACAACTCTAAAAGTTCCTGTGGGTTTTTCCCTAATTAAAAGCGTGCATATTTCTCCCCAGGTGTCACCGATCACATTGTCCAATGAAGGAAGCTGGGAGATTGCTTGGTCCCTCCTCTGCCATCTCTTGAAATGACCTTGATTCCCATAGGAAAACTTTTTTGTTTTGATGGGTAGCCAGTTTATCTTCTCCCCCCCCCTTCAATGTTCCTTTCAATGTTTGTAGCAACTATGCCCTTTCAATGTTCCCCTTTCAATATTCATAGCAAGTATGAGGCAGCAGAAAAATGGCATCAGCCAGGTCAACTTCAGAGTTGACAAGTAACAGATGATGCCCACTGTTGCTGAGCATCATTTTTTGGCCTACAATAGGCAAAACTGGGTACATATGTGGAGACAATCAGATTTGTTTATGAGATGTTTATGGCAACTTGAGTTGTAAAAATTGGGAGGGTCTTTTAATTTCCATAGATCTGACTGCTTCAAAAGTGTTGAATCACAAAAATTAGCAAGTCTAATTGGCAAATCTATTTTTTTTAGTGATCTTTCCAAAGTTATACATAGATTTTAAACCAGATCAATTGTCCTTATGTTTAATTAATTAACACAATTATGTTAATTAATTATGTTAATTAATTAACACAATTTATTCAAGGGAAGAATTAAAATTCAGCAAAATTCAGCTTAGGTGCTGGGCAATCTATGATATTTGTTTTGTCCTCACTACACATTTTGTAGTGTAGTGTAGTTTGTGTGCAGCTCGACATGCAGCTAATCCCACCTATCCTCCAATAAAATAGATAATGTGCATAGATTTGAATGCTTTATTGAAAGAACAGGATATGGTGAAACTAGGGAAAATAGGAATACATACGAGAACCAAAGACAAGATAGGCATTATTGAGTTACTTCTGAACATAACAATTAATAAATACATACAATATAAATCTCACCAGCAATGCTCTGTATGTGGAATGTGGATTTGTCTTTGGATGACCATGTGCCATAGATTAAGATGGATTCTTCTTTGTGCTTCTGCCTTCTCCAAATGCTAAAGGAAATGGAGTCTGGCTTTCCAGCATGCATTTGTTTTGAGAGTGCAGGCTGATGGGTAAAGGGGTGGGGTCAGCTTCAAACAATATACTTGGAAGAACTGAAATTTTGATCTAATTGAACTCTCTATTGCCTAATTTAAAATGCAGTTTTAAAGGGTAGATTGTTTCAAGACTGACTGAAGGATCGATGTATTACTACTTCTTAACAGGCTGTTTACTAACTGATGAGTAAACACTTCCATCAATGCCGACCTATTTCCTTCATAAGAAGCTGCAATCAGTAATGTGTCTTTTAGGAGACTAATTGAGAAATTAATTTTAATTTTCCTCTGCTGTTATTGGCAGAAAAGATAAGCAGGAAGATATTTGTGGGAAATAATGAGTTGCTAAATGAGAAACCTTTCATCATACTCTCTGAAGCATTAGAGGAGCATAGAATAATGCATTTTGTGTTTCAGTGATGCTGACTGACTAATTTTTCATGAATGTTCCAACTTCTAAGATAGGGAAGCTCAGAAGAAAAGAACTTAATATCAGTATGATTGAGGGATGCAGGAAGTGTAAATAGCAAGGGGATAACAAGCAGTTGAAAAGGAATGTGAAAAAAAAAACATAGGAGCCACCAATACAACAAATAGCTAATAAGAGAATCTGAAGAAACTACATATTTGGATCCAAAGGTAAAAGGAAGAAGACCAATGGATTGGTAAAACTTGGGAAAGAAACTTTGAAATTTGAAGTTGGAAAAAAATGAAGTTGAAGGGGAGGGCCAACCATGAGGAACTGGATACAGGTAGTTGTTGACTTATGTTCACAATTGAGCCCAACATTTCTGTTGCTAACCAAGATAGTTGGTAAGATTTTGCTTTCCTACCACAGCTGTTAAGTGAATCTTTGCCATTGTTAAGTTTGTAACTGTTCCATCTGGAAAGAAGCGCGTGAGATCGGGTTCCAAACAACAACAATTTATTAAACTAGCAAGCTAAACGTATACGGAACAACAGCCCAAGCCGCAGCAGCCCTTTTTATAGCGGCTTGCCTGAGGCTTGTGGCCAATGACACTCTTTTGACAGTTCCTGCCGTTTGGCGGGCTTTCCAGATTGGAAAAATCTTTCCAGATCTTAATTAACCAATCCGTGAGTGGCCTTTTCAGCCAATCAGAAAGAAGAACTTGGAACCTACCAAGTTCCATACAGAACAGTAACATTGTTTTAAGTGAATCTGACTTCCCCACTGACTTTGCTTGTCAAAAGGTTGATAGTCCCAGGATACTGCAACCTCATAAATACATGGCAGTTGCCAAGTGTTCAACTTTTGATCACATGACCACAGGAATGCTGCAATGATTGTAAATGTGGAAAAAAAAAAATCCTAAGCCACTTTTTTTCAGTGTCACTGCAACTTCAATTGTTCAGTAAAGGAATAGCTGTAATTTGAGGACTATCTGTATCGGAATTGTGCATGAAAAAAAATGATTGAGCAGATTGGTTTGGAGCAGTGGGGTGGGGATTTCAAATAGTTTTACCACCGGTTTGGTGGGCTTGGTGGGCATGTTTTGCCTAATGCGTGTGTGCAGCTTTCCCTACACCAGCTGAGGCCTGCAGCAACAATCAGCTGAGAGGTTAAAGAAGAGGCGGTTGGGAGGGCCTATCCTGCCCTGGGAGGGCCTATCCTGTGCTTTTTTCTTCGTTTTCCTCTCAGCTGGTTGTTCAAGGCTTTTTTCCCTCCTCTCAGTTGATTTTCAGAGGCTTTTTTTTTTTTAACCACCAGTTCGGCGGAACTAGTCTGAACTGGTAGCATACCACCACTGGTTCAGAGCCCAATAAAAAGGCCAAGGAAATAGGGGCAGATTTCAATTGGGCCTCCTTCCAGCCCCCCAGCCCACCCCCATAGTATTGCTTTTTTAAAGCAGCATTCTATGTTTTCAGCTCCAAACTTCATATAAATATGTATACAGTTTTTAAGAATTAAAAAAAAGTGAAAATCCATAAAGTATATAAATGTGTCAAAGGCTAGAGTAGTAATAGAATCAATGAATGAAGAATCAGTTCTGAATGCCAGTTGTTGGTTGATTAACAATGAGGTGTCAGGGTTCCAGCTCAAAATGGCTTCAGGGCTGACATGAGGATTGGTTCTCTTTGGCAGCCTGGAAGCATTTGACTAACCAATTCTGACAAATGGATACAGGATAGAATGGTTGCTGTGATCCAGCAGGACATTTCTTTTATGACACGAACTGCATTCTCACTGCTCCAAAATATGATCTGTTCCCAAAAAGCTGCTGTGCTTCAAACTACCGTATGCAAATAAATTTGTTTTCTAATACTCAAATCTTTTAACAGGGATTTGAAAAGCTCCAAATGGGAGTAAAAACAATATCATAAGTACCAATAAAATTACCATCTCATATGCATTTGGAATATAAACAAGCACATCATTCTAACTCATCTTGATTAAACAAGCTTCCTCTGAATTTTAAGCAAGAAATAATAAGAGTGCGCCTGACTCTGACACCCAGTACTATGTCTGAGAAACCTTTTCTTGTTGAACATTTTATCTAATCAGGATTGATTTATGACTGGTAAATAGTTTGCTGTGACTGAAAGCTATTTCATTATCCAAATTGCCATCTGTTATTCTAATAATTGTAAAAGGCCTGATGATGGGATTTGCGTATATGTTTTTCATCAAGATTCTTTGGACCTTCTTCCTTTCTTTTTTAGGTTTAAAATAGATTCACTCAGCAATAGCACTTAGACTTATACACCACTTCACAGTGCTTTCCAGCCCTCTCTAGGAGGTTTACAGAGTTAGCATATTGCCCCCCCCCCAACAATCTGGGTCCTCATTTTACTGACCTCTGAAGGATGGAAGCCTGAGTCAACCTGACTTCACTCCATTCCTAAGAGGTATCTAAGGGGCATGCATAAGAGCACCAGCGTGCCGACCGTCCCTGTCCCACTATTCCCCTCTATCCATTTATTCGTACTTGTTCTATATGTAAAGTGGGTAACTCCAAATCTGCAAACCTGATTGGTCAAATAAACTAAGGATTGGATTGGTTCACTAGGAACCAATCCAAAGAGCTGCTGAAAGGCGGCAAATTTAAGCAACTGCCATTGGCTGCAAGCAGGCAAGCCAGTCTGTATAAAAGGCTGGCCTCAGCTTCAGCCAAGTGTTCCTATTTACTGACTTGTTAAAGAATAAAGTATTTGTTGTTGGAACCCGGTCCACCTCGTGTGTTTTCCGAACAAAACACTGGCGACGAGGATGGGATCGTCCTGAATGAAAAAACCTGCACGCAGTGATAAGAAGTCCAGATTACAACCAAGATGTCTGGAAACAACGCACCACCCGCACCCTTCAATCCCAACGAAGAGGATTAGGATTCCTATGCTGATTGCTTCCAAATGTATTTGGAGAGCAATGAAATGGAAGACATTTCAGAGCAACGCAAGAGAGCGGTATTCCTGACACACTGCGGGCCAACAGTTTTCAAGATGGCAAAGGCCTTTGCGAAGCCCCGGGACGTTAAACAACTAACGTGGACAGAATTGCAAAGAGTCCTCAAAGCACACTACGCTCCAATGGTGTCAAACTTAATAAAGCGACACGAATTTTACCGCAGAGACCAGAGAGAGGGAGAGACCGTCGCCGATTTCATCGCTGCCCTTAGACAACTAGGGGGTGAGTGTGAATTTTTGAACATTGATGAAGCAATGAGGGATCGCAAGGTGTTGGGCCTGAGAGACTCGACCACACAGAGTAAATTACTCAACAAGCCCAACATCACCGTTACCGAAGCCATCACGGAAGCCACAGCCGCTGAAGCCGCGAAAAAATCTGCCATAGCCATGAAAAAGATGAACACACACAGCAAAGAAACACCAAGCAAAGACAGGAAGCAGCCTGCCACCACAACCCACTATGAAGAGTCGGGCGAAACCATTGAATTGAGCGAAGAAGATGACGAGGTCCACCATTTGCTCATGAACAGAAAAGAGTGTGAAAGAAGAAATTGGCGGAAATGCGCTGGCTGCGGAGGAAACCATCCCCGAGCCGAATGCAGATTTCTCGATGCCATCTGCCGGCATTGCAAGAAACGAAGGCACATCGAAAAGGTCTGCAGGAACAAAAAATACTATAGCCCAATGAGATGCAGAAATTCCCCAATACGAGCTGAGCCTAAATGAGCTGAGAGAAAGTGGCAACAAGAGAAGCGAGCCATTACACACCAAACTGTCATTATACAGAGCGTTCAGATGGAAAGTGGGAAGAAAATTAAAGTCATAGTGAAAATCGAAGGAAAACACTGCAAGATGGAAGTGGACTCGGGGTCCTTCCTCTCCATGGTACCGTGGGACAAAATAAGACAGCTAGTCCCAGGTATCAAACCCAAATAATTGAAGAAGCAGCACCTAACCCTCAAGGACTATCAGGGAAACCAAATCCCTGTGGTAGGCATGGGACAATTCCGAGTCGCCTACAAACATCACGTCAAGGTGCTACCGCTGACCATAGTCGACCAAGACAGACCAAGCCTCCTGGGCATTGAATGGGGTCGATCGAGTGACTACAACCGGCTGGGAAGACGACCTCATCTGAGAATTCCAGGACGTTTTTGACGGCTTACTTGGCAAGTATCGGGGAAATCCCATTTCTTTCAGTCTAAACCCCCAAATAGCCCCACGAAGAATAAAAGCCAGGCGAGTTCCTTTTGCACTAAAGGCAAAAATAGAGGAATAGCTGGACAAATTAATAGCCCAAGGGGTGTTAGAACCTGTGGACCATGCCAAGTGGGAAACGCCTATTGTCACACCCATAAAACCTGACGGGTCCATTATAATCTGTGGTGACTATAAGGCTACCCTGAACCACGCATTACAACCAAGCGCATGCCCGGTGCCAGTAGTCCAGCATTTGCTTCATTCCCTGGGAAAAGGCAAAGTTTTCGCTAAACTTGACTTGGTACAAGCCTATCAACAACTCCCAGTGGACCCAGAAACAGCATAAGCACAGACTATAGTCACCCATAAGGGCGCATTCAAATGTCACCGGCTCCAATTTGGAGTAAGCGTGGCCCCTGGCGTTTTCCAGAGTCTGATGGAACGCCTCCTAAATGGCATACAAGGAGACGTTCCCTATTTTGACGATGTCCTAATCTCGGCCAGAGATGAAACTCAATTAAGGAAAAGACTCAAAGAAGTATTAACTAAGTTTAGGGAATCTGGCCTCAAGGTAAAAAGAGAAAAGTGCTGTTTAATTAAGAATAGCGTCGAATTCCTGGGCTGCTCAATAGACGGAGAGGGTATCCACCCTACAGACAAAAAAGATAAAGCAATCAAAGACGCACCTGAACCAAGAAATAAAACCGAACTACAAGCATTTTTAGGACTAATTAATTTTTATAATGTGTTCCTGCCAAACAAGGCCACTATAGCAGTACCATTACACCGTCTGCTAGACAAGAAGGCAACTTGGACTTGGGGTTACAAAGAAAAAAAAGCCTTCCAAAATATTAAAAGCTTGCTAACATCAACAAACGTTCTCATCCAATTTAGCAACACACTGCCATTAAGAGTGACCTGCAACGCCTCACCATACGGAGTAGGTGCCATCCTGAACCACCAACTACCTGATGGCAGAGAAGCACCCGTCGCATATTACTCTAGGACTCTATCCAAAACCGAGCGGAATTACAGCCAATTGGACAGGGAAGCTCTAGCAATTGTCGCTGGAGTAAAACGCTTCCATGAGTACTTATATGGGCGGACTTTTCAAATCATAACAGACTACAAACCGCTAATGGGGATTTTGGCGGGAAACAAGCCAACATCTAATATACTGTCCCCAAGAATGACTAGATGGTCAGAGTTCCTAGCAGCTTATTCCTACACTCTGACACATCGGCCAGGGAAACAAATTTCCCATGCGGACGCTTTGAGCAGAGCACCCTTGCCAGCAACCGACGAAGACCCGGCACCGGCGATGACAACGCTACAAATTGAGACTTGCCCCGATCTACCCATATCAGCTTATTATGTTGCCAGAGCCACCGCGAAAGACTCATTGACTGCCCGCGTTCTTAGCTGGGTAGGTAAAGGCTGGCCGGAGAATCAAAAAACTGAAAACTTTAAACCTTTCCGGTCCAGACAGACTGAACTTTCAATCCAAAAGGGGTGTTTGTTGTGGGGTGATCGGGTGGTAATCCCTGCCAAATTACAACCCAGGGTACTTAGGTTGTTACATGAAGGGCACCCGGGAATGGTTAAGATGAAAAGCCTTGCTAGAAGTTATGCTTGGTGGCCGGGTATTGATAAGGACATAGAATATTGGGTAAGCTCATGCAACAAATGCCAGGCAATTAGACCGTCCCCACCCAAAGCACCCGTTAAAGACTGGAAAACCCCTCGGGGACCTTGGTCAAGAATACACATTGATTTCGTGGGTCCTACCAAGGGGCATACCTTTCTGATTGTCGTTGATGCCTATTCGAATTGGCTTGAAGTAAAAGTTATGCCATCAACGACAACAGAAACTGTAATTAAAAAGCTGGACAACCTTTTTGCCACCCATGGCATACTGGACGTTCTTGTCTCAGATAATGGGCCACAGCTAACCAGCATACAATTTGAGCAATACCTAGCCTCCCTAGGTATAAGACATGCCCTAACTGCGCCGGCTCACCCGGCTGCGAACGGCAGGGCTGAGAGAATGGTCTGGTTTACTAAAGAAGGGTTAGAAAGAATGGACGCTGGAGATGTCCAACAGAAAGTAAACCGTTTGCTTACACTCCAGCACATAACGCCCAGTACCATAACCAACAAGTCCCCAGCAGAATTACTTATGGGACGGAAGTTAAGATCACACCTTGATAGGTTACACCCAAATTTTACTCCAGAAAACCCCCCTGACTCCTCTACACAGTTTAGACAATTCGAAATAGGCGATTTGGTATACACTAAAAACTTCACCGGGGACTCGGTATGGCTACCAGGACAGATTACCCAAATCACAGGCCCCAAATCCTACCGATTAAAAATAGAGGATGGCAGGGAATGGAAGCGGCACATAGACCAGCTTCGATCCCAAATTATAGAGAGAACCACAGACTTACAACCACTCACCGACAAAACCGGTGAATTGCAAACCAAGGTGGGGGGGGAAAGGCGAGAAGTAAATAAAGAACTGTTTAAAACCAAAACCAATGAAACATATGAACAAAAAGAGCAAATAAAAGACTCACTGTTTGGAGAGACTTGCGTGAAGAGCCCATCGGAAGGGGCCAGCCAGGCCACCTCGACCTGCCCAGAGGAAACGGGAGGGAGTGGCAAAACCGCCAGCCTAAGAAACTCAGGCGGCAGTAAAATGGTTGACTCACCCTTCCAGACAGTTCCAGGGAAAAGAACGGACGACACAGCAGCCCCATCCGAACCGGTCGAAGACTTCACTAAGAATGAACCGCGTAAGTCAAGTCGAGTCCGGAAAAGCCCCGCCTACCTGCGAGACTACGTCACCACATAGGACTGAACTAAGAGGGGAGGGGTGTTCTGTATGTAAAGTGGGTGACTCCAAATCTGCAAACCTGATTGGTCAAATAAA
>BLBF01000052.1:21712916-21772385 GCA_015471245.1 Laticauda colubrina
CCTGCTTGCAGCCAATGGCAGTTGCTTAAATTTGCCGCCTTTCAGCAACTCTTTGGATTGGTTCCTAGTGAACCAATCCAATCCTTAGTTTATTTGACCAATCAGGTTTGCAGATTTGGAGTCACCCACTTTACATATAGAACACCCCTCCCCTCTTAGTTCAGTCCTACGTGGTGACATAGTCTCGCAGGTAGGTGGGGCTTTTCCGGACTCGACTTGACTAGCGCGGTTCATTCTTAGTGAAGTCTTCGACCTGTTCGGATGGGGCTGCTGTGTCGTCTGTTCTTCTCCCTGGAACCGTCTGGAAGGGTGAGTCAGCCATTTTACCGCCGCCTGAGTCTCTTGGGCTGGCGGTTTTATCGTTCCCTCCCGTTTCCTCCGGGCAGGTCGAGCTGGCCTGGCTGGCCCCTTCCGATGGGCTCTTCACGCAAGTCTCTCCAAACAGTGAGTCTTTTATTTGCTCTTTTTGTTCATGTGTTTCATTGGTTTTATTTTTTAACAGTTCTTTATTTAATTTTTGCAATTCCCCCCCCCCCCACCTTAGTTGGCAATTCGTCAGTTTTTTCGACAAATGGTTGTATGTCTGTGGTTCTTTCTATATTTCGGGATTGAAGCTGGTCTATGTGCCGCTTCCATTCCCTGCCATCATCTACTGTTAACCGGTAGGATTTGGGGCCTGTTATTTGGGTAATTTGTCCTGGTAGCCATGCTGGGTCCCTAGTGAAGTTTTTGGTGTAGACTAAATCGCCAATTCCAAATTTTCTAAACCGTGTAGAGGAGTCGGGGCAGTTTTCTGGCGTGAATTCTGGGTGCAGTCTATCAAGGTGTGATCTTAGTTTTCTCCCCATGAGTAGTTCTGCTGGGGACTTGTTGGTTGTGGTACTGGGTGTTATGTGCTGGAGTGTGAGCAATCGGTTAATTTTTTGCTGTACATCTCCAGTGTCCATTTTTTCTAACCCTTCCTTTGTAAATCGGACCATTCTCTCTGCCCTACTGTTTGCAGCCGGATGGGCCGGCGCGGTTAGGGCATGTCTAATACCTAGGGAGGCTAGGTATTGTTCAAAGTGTAGGCTTGTTAGTTGTGGTCCATTATCGGACATGAGGACGTCCGGAATGCCATGAGTGGCAAAAAGGGTGTCCAGTTGTTTTTTTACTAATTCAGTTGTTGTTGATGGCATAATTTTTACTTCTTTTTTTTTTATATATAAATTTTTATTAATTTTCTACAAACAGACAAATGTACAAAACATTAAAAACATCTACTCTCATATGTACTTCCGGTGTATCGGTTGGTTCATCAGTTTTGTGCATTCATTTTATAGTGTCAATTACAATTATATTGCATAACCACTCATATTGTCAATCCATATTCTAATATTACCAAAAAAAAAAAAAAAAAAAATCTTTTTCTGACTATACTTTTAATCATTCATGCTTTGTGAGATAACAATACTTCAAACAATTTATTCTATAACTTATCATATGATCATAACAAATCAATCCTAAAAACCCTTCATATATATAATATTAATGCTCAGCATAATTTTTACTTCTAACCAGTTAGAATAGGCATCCACAACAATCAGAAAGGTATGTCCTTTAGTTGGACCAGCGAAATCAATGTGGATTCATGACCAGGGGCCCCGTGGAATTTCCCAATCTCTAATGGGTGCTTTGGGTGGGGATGGTCTAATTTTTTGACATTTGTTACATGAGATTACCCAGTATTCTATGTCCCTATCAATACCCAGCCACCAGACATAACTTCTAGCAAGGCTTTTCATTTTTACAATCCCCGGGTGACCTTCGTGTAGCATACTAAGTACCCTAAGGTTGTAGTTTGTTAGGAATAACCACCCGATCACCCCACAGTAAACACCCTTTTTGAATAGAAAGTTCGGTTTGTCTGGTCCGGAAAGGTTTAAAGTTTTCAGTTTTTTGATTTTCCGGCCAGCCTTTACCTACCCAGTTAAGAACACGGGCAGTCAAAGAGTCTTTTGCGGTGGCTCTGGCAACATCATATGCTGATATGGGTAGATCGGGGCAAGTCTCTATTTGTAGTGCTGTCATCGCTGGTGCCGGGTCTTCTTCAGTCGCTGGCAAGGGTGCTCTGCTTAAAGCGTCCACGTGTGAAATCTGTTTCCCCGGTTGGTGTGTCAGAGTGTATGAGTAGGCTGCTAGGAACTCTGAACATCTCGTCATTCTTGGGGAGAGGATATTTGGTGTAGGTTTGTTTCCCGCCAAAATTCCTATTAGCGGTTTGTGGTCTGTTATAATTTGAAAAGTCCTCCCGTATAGGTACTCGTGGAAACGTTTCACTCCTGCGACAATTGCTAGTGCCTCTCTGTCCAATTGGCTGTAATTCCGCTCGGTTTTAGATAAAGTCCTCGAATAATATGCGACGGGCGCTTCTCTGCCATCCGGTAGTTGGTGGCTTAGGATGGCACCTACTCCGAATGGGGAGGTGTCGCAGGTCACTCTTAAGGGCAGTGTGTTGCTAAATTGAATGAGAACGTTTGAGGATGTTAGCAAGCTTTTAATTTTTTGGAAGGCTTGCTTTTCACTGTAACCCCAAGTCCAAATTGCTTTTTTGTCTAAAAGACGGTGCAATGGTTCTGCTACAGTGGCCTTATTTGGCAGGAATACATTATAGAAGTTAATTAGTCCTAAAAAGGCTTGTAATTCGGTCTTGTTTTTTGGTTCTGGTGCGTTTTTAATTGCTTTAATCTTTTTGTCTGTAGGGTGTATACCCTCTCCGTCTATCAAATAGCCCAGGAATTCGACGCTATTCTTAATTAGGCAGCACTTTTCTCTTTTTACTTTGAGGCCAGATTCCCTGAACTTAGTTAGTACTTCTTTGAGTCTGTTTTTTAATTGGGTTTCATCTTTGGCTGAGATCAGGACGTCGTCGAAATAGGGTACGACTCCTTGTATGCCATTTAGGAGGCGTTCCATTAGACTCTGGAAGACGCCTGGGGCCACACTCACTCAAAATTGGAGTCGGTGACATTTGAATTCGCCCTTATGTGTGACTATAGTCTGTGCTTCAGAAGTTTCTGGGTCCACTGGGAGCTGTTGATAGGCTTATGCTAAGTCAACTTTAGCAAAAACTTTTCCTTTTCCCACGGAGTGACTCAAATGCTGGACTACAGGCACCGGGTATGCGCTTGGTTGTAATGCGTGGTTCAGGGTAGCCTTATAGTCACCACAGATTCTAACGGACCCGTCGGGTTTGACCGGTGTGACTATAGGTGTTTCCCACTTGGCATGGTCCACAGGTTCTAACACCTCTTGGGCTATTAATTTGTCCAGCTATTCCTCTATTTTTGCCTTTAGTGCAAAAGGAACTTGCCTGGCTTTTATTCTTCGTGGGGCTATTTGGGGGTTTAGACTGAAAGAAATGGGATTTCCCCGATACTTGCCAAGTGAGCCGTCAAAAACGTCCTGGAATTCTCGAATGAGGTCGTCTTCCCAGCCGGTTGTAGTCACTCGATCAATCTCGGTCATCCCGATGCCCAATGGCGCGAACCATTCGATGCCCAGGAGGCTTGGTCTGTCTTGGTCGACTATGGTCAGCGGTAGCACCTTGACGTGTTGTTTGTAGGCGACTCGGAATTGTCCCATGCTGACAACAGGGATTTGGTTTCCCTGATAGTCCTTCAGAGTTAGGTGCTGCTTCTTTAATTCTTTGGGTTTGATACCTGGGACTAGCTGTCTTATTTTGTCCCACGGTACCATGGAGACGAGTCCACTTCCATCTTGTAGTGTTTTCCTTCGATTTTTACAATGACTTTAATTTTCTTCCCGCTTTCTGTCTGAGTGCTCTTTATAATGACAGTTTGGTGTGTATTGGCTCGCTTCTCTTGTTGCCACTTTCTCTCAGTTCGTTTAGGCTCAGCTTGTGTTGGGGAATTTCTGCATCTCATTGGGCTGTAGCATTTTTTGTTCCTGCAGACTTTCTCAATGTGCCCTCGTTTCTTGCAATGCCGGCAGATGGCATCGAGAAATCTGCATTCGGCTCGGGGATGGTTTCCTCCGCAGCCAGCGCACTCCCGCCAATTCCTTCTTTCGCGGTCTTTTCTGTTCATGAGCAAACGGTGGACTTCATCGTCTTCTTCGCTCGATTCAGTGTTTCGCCCGACTCTTCATAGTGGGTTGTGGTGGCAGGTTGCTTTCTGTCTTTGGTTGGTGTTTCTTCGCCGTGTGTGTTCATCTTTTTCATGGCTACGAAAGATTTTTTCGCGGCTTTAGCAGCTGTGGCTTCCACGATGGCTTCGGTTACAGTGATGTTGGGCTTGTTGAGTAATTTACTCTGTGTGGTCGAGTCTCTCAGACCCAATACCACGCGATCCCTCATTGCTTCGTCAATGTTCAAAAATTCACACTCACCCCCTAGTTGTCTAAGGGCAGCAATGAAACCGGCGACGGTCTCTCCCTCTCTCTGGTCTCTGCGGTAAAATTCGTGTCGCTTTATTAAGTTTGACACCATCGGAGCGTAGTGTGCTTTGAGGATTCTTTGCAAATCTGGCCACGTTAGTTGTTTAACGTCTCAGGGCTTCGCAAGGGCCTTTGCCATCTTGAAAACCGTTGGCCCACAGTGAGTCAGGAACACAGCTCTCTTGCATTGCTTTGAAATGTCTTCCATTTCATTGCTCTCCAAATACATTTGGAAGCGATCTGCATAGGAATCCCAATCCTCTTCGTTGGGATTGAAGGGTGCGGGTGGTGTGTTGTTTCCAGGCATCTTGGTTGTCATCTGGACTTCTTATCACCGCGTGCAGATTTTTTCGTTTAGGACGATCCCACCTTCGTCGCCAGTGTTTTGTTCGGAAAACACACGAGGTAGACCGGGTTCCAACAACAAATACTTTATTCTTTAACTAGTCAGTAAATAGGAACACTTGGCTGAAGCCGAGGCCAGCCTTTTATACAGGCTGGCTTTCCTGCTTGCAGCCAATGGCAGTTGCTTAAATTTGCCGCCATTCAGCAGCTCTTTTGATTGGTTCCTAGTGAACCAATCCAATCCTTAGTTTATTTGACCAATCAGGTTTGCAGATTTGGAGTCACCCACTTTACATATAGAACAAAAAGCATGCCTTGCTTTTGTTGCGAAAGCATTTCAATGCCGTATTTACCCTGAAAATGTAAAGCCAGGAAATAGTGATATTGACTCTGAACTTTCTGAAATAGCTATGGGATTAATTTAGTAGTTACAACTGCAAAAAGTTACTTATTATATTGGCCAAATGCATATTTCAGAAGGAAGGTTAAAAGAAAATATTGTGAAAAATAGAGTTACCATATCAGAGTTTCAAAAATTGGAATGACTTTTAGTTGGATAAAAAGAAATATTTTCTTTGTTTTGTACACAAAATCTACCAGCCCCTTTTTAGAAGAGATATTTATTATTTATATCATCATCATCATAATCATCATCATCATCATTGATCACAAGTATAAAGCAATATTGTGAAAAAGCACTTCTGAAAATACAATGTGATTTTTAATTTCCATTCTCCTGTCCACATATATTATTTATTGTATGAGACATCCTTCTCAGGAAAAAAAATGCATTCTGCTTCATTAATAAACTGAACCACTGAATTCCATCCAAGATGTGTTCTGCAACTGATAAGAGTTTTATATGTTATTATGGGCTTCAAGGTTTAATTGGAATTATTAGTAGGGTAACGAGGTAATGTTTAGTTGATGTACTATGCCAATTTGTACTGGTCAAGTCAGTTTGACTCTTTTGTATTGAGGCTATTTTTTTCCCTAATATGTTACAGTTGTGGAAGGGGAACTATATCTGGCTGGTGCAATGGAATTTCCTACTCCTAGGAAATTACAGCCTCTTCTAGATTTGCTCAGAGGCTGACATGGGATATCCAGATTTATAAACTTTAGCTAAATATGGCACTATTTGTTTAACAAATAAATTCGTGAATTACATATTAGGATTATTGCAACCCAACTTATATAATGTAGCCCTTGAAGACCAACTGCTCAGTATGGACTCACCTGAATAGCAATGGGCTTGGTTCAGTCTGCATGTGCCGTATTACTTCTACAGAAATTGCACTTTTTGCCTGTGGATGTATTGATATTATCCATTATTTTAATATTTTTAAAGCCCTATCTGACTCAGAACCTGAGTATCTTCAAGAATGCCTTGGAATCTACCCATCTGGAATATCTGGAAGGGAAAATTTTCTCCCTAGAAAATGTTATCATTAGGGACTTCTTTTTGGTGGTTCCCAACCTCTGAAACAACATTTTAGTACTAAAAGTAACAAGGAAAAGGAAAAGTGTAAATAAACTCCAGAAAGTTTTGATAGAACCCAATATGATAGTCAAATTGCACCACATGCATAACTTCATAACTATTACATACTTGCATTATTTGTGTGATGATGCCATGACACACACAGTGTTATTATGTCTCCTCCCCCTTCCTTCTGGGAGAGGCCCACATCTAAAAAAAGGTTTCCAACATCTCTACTGCCATTCTGAGGAGGGTGTCTCATTTGAATTTTAAGCCATTTTTATCCATATAGAGCTGGTTCTATAAAAAAAAACTGTTGAAAAATTCAAAATTGGCACCTGGGTATGCTGTTTTCCCTCTAACTTTAGCTTGTAAATATGGAGGCAGTGTCAGTTAAACTAACAGTAGTTTCTAAAGGCTTTAAAGTAAATAATAATGAAAGAAAACATATATCGCTGTCATCCTAAATTCTAAACGTGGGAGATAAAAATAGCAGGGTAGGAAAGTAACATAAACGTTTTGATGTCATCCATTCCTTGTGCATTCGATTTCTGACTGAGAATTTTTATCTAATTCTAATTGTTCATCTGTGGTACTGCACACCCCTTGCAGAGTTTTCAATCCTAAAAAAAGAACCACCATTATAATAGCTAAGGAAATCCTGCTTACATGAAAACTGCCATGGGGATAATGAGAACAATTTTTATAAAGTAAAAATTCTTTCATGCTGCACTCAGAAATTAGGTTTATATATTATAGCAATAAACTATAATAGATTTTGAAAGCATTATTTTTTTAGCTTATATGGTTATTGTTTATTTATATTGTCACAAAGAACATGTCAAGAATTGTTGTAAATCTTACTTCATCCCAATGGCTTTAAAGTTGTTTTAAGCAAAATCTTATGTGGAGTTCAACTTTGATCACATCATTTAGAGTCAGAGTCATCTAATCAAAAATATTGAAGCTCTCAACATTGTTTTGTGATCATAGGTTGGTCTTTTAAGAATAAATTTGAGTTTCTGAATTGTGGTCATTAACAATTGACTAAAACTGAGCTTAATCACCTTGGATTTGGCTCTCCTTTTGTTGATATAAGAAATCTTCTTATGGGTGCCGCAACATTGTTTCTTTCTGGGGTAGTTTTAGCATTATAGTTAGACAGCTTCAGTAATCATTACCAATGTTTAAAAAAAAAGAATATGGATCACCAGTTGGATATTTCACTGGCTAAAACTTACTTCAGTGTTAACATCAATGATTCCCTGAAGCCAACAACTAATTCAGTCATTGAATTCCCAGATATATAAGAAACTTCTTACTGCCACTGATCAATAGGAAGTCTATTTGGAAAATATAGAAAACATTCATACTGTAAGAGAATTTATCCTTGTGTTTTTAGTGAAATAAAGTTAGATCATGTATTTCTAAGCTTCTGTTGTGATTTATGTCCATCACAGTGTTATCTTCATGTGTCACAATTTCCTTTTTTTGGCATGCCAACTCAGGCACTGGAAGATATCAAAAGGTGGCTAAATGTAGTGGTGAATTAGTGAAGAAAAATGTATTGCTATCCTTTGACTGGCCCCATGTAGTTTTTGTAATTCATTTTTAACTGCGTATATGAATAAATGTCTTCATGATTTTACTTTTGAGGTTATTTTAGGCAAAATTATCCTATATAATAAATACTATATGCATTATCTAGCCATTGAGCAAAACAAAGTTTGATTTGATGTGATGGGCTGGATTCTACCAGTTTCCTTACCAGTTCAGTGATCATGCACTTTGTGCATGTGGGTGCACCTAATGTGCACATGTGCATGCACACAGTTTTCTAAACACCAGCTGAGGCTATGACATGGCAATCAGCTAAGAGGATAAAGACTGGGCCAAACTGGTAGCATTTCACCACTGGCGTAAACCCCAAATATTTTTCAACATGATATATGAATCTAGCATTTGTGTGTGGTAAACAAACTTATTAATAAATGTATAATTTCTTTTGTAAACTGTAATGTTTCATAATTTAAATCAATGCATGAGCCTAGCCAATTATTGACAGGTAGCAAGATCAATTCTGCAGGCATCATTCATTCATGCTAGATGACACATTCCAGCAGTTCAGAATTCCTCTTACACATGTAGTACCACCATTGGTTCTATTTTATTTGTCTTGTCCTAGCATCTGATGGAATGATTAGGAGATTTACCATGAAATATCTATGCCCAAACCCATCTTAAATGGAAACAAAGCAGAAATTAGAGATTGTCACTCCATTTTATCCTCAAGGTCAATGATATCACAAACATTATAATTCAATAATTCCAATGGCATTTTTCCCCAATTTCAGTTCCCAAAAGACCTTTTTTTCCACATCTCTCTCCGAGCAATCATTAAAGTTTAGCTTTACTTTAAGTGTGATTTTATAACATCAATTTGCAGGTAGGTCTCATAATGAGAGGATGTACATGGATTTTTGGCTACAACTTAGCTTTTGTTAAATTGATGTACAGTAATCAATTGTCTATTTTTTCATTTTGAAAGAAGTGTTATTTAACTGGGATCAATTTTTCAGGTCTGTTGTGTGGTTTAATCTTCAACACTGTGTTTAATTACTCAAACAATTGGGAAAAATCATTGAACAATGATGTATGAAATGTCCCTAGGAGAATAATAACAAAAAACATGTAAGACAGTTCTGTTAATAAAAGTGTCAGATATTATTAAACTAGCCTTCACTATAGACAGAAAGTACCTATTACCAATTTTTATTGTGGTAACAATATATATTTCATAAACCCAAACACTGTTGTCTTGTGCATTTTGACTATGTTGTGAGAACTATAGCTTACTCAGTTTATGAATGTTATTGTATTTCACTTCTAAAATTTGATTATTTAAAGTGTGTCTAAAAGATCCAATATATTTTGAGTTAAACAGAAAAGGGGGTCATGATTTTTATTTATTTATTTTGTAATTTATTTTATTTGTATAACTCCTAATCCCAAAGGCTCAAGGTGACTAACAATTTCAATTTAAGATTAAAAATATTCATAGGAAAAAATGGAAAATAAAATCCATATATGTGAAAAGACAATCAAATTCAATTTTTTTAAAAAAAATTAGAAAAGATGGAAGTTCTGTGCTTACATATCTGATTTTTAATAATATCCTCTTTCTGTGCTAGGCTTGACAGATGTTATTAGCATCTTTCCTTAAGTCCAAAAAACAGGGAGTTGATCAAATTTTCATGGGAAATTGCTCCAAAGTCTTGGAGTAGTTATTGAAAAACCCAAGCCCCATTAAATGGCAATCACATAGGGAGCAAACTTGAAAGAAGCTGACCTTGTTTGATCAGGGTAGACAACTGTTGAAAAGAAGGTCCCACAGATTACCTAGTGTAGAACCACTTACTGCTATAACAGTAACAGAAAAAACTTGATTGTATCCAGAAACCATCTAGTAACAATGCAATTTCCTATGCACATGAGTCACATAGGGTACAGGACTACACATAGATACCTAGATAGCTGCCTTCTGTATCAGCTGTTACATCTGAATGTTCTTCAAAGACAACCCCACATAAAGTGCATTGCAATCAGAGGTGGTATTCAGCAGGTTTTGACCAGTTCTGCAGAACTGGAATTTTTAAGTAGTTCAGAGAACCAGCAAATACCCTTTCTGACTGGAGATTTTACAGTATCATTCCCCTGCCACACTCACCAAGCCATGCCCACAGAACCGGTAGTAAAAAAATTGAATCCCACCATTGATTGCAATAATCCAAACAGATGATGATCAGGGCATTTGTAACTGTGGGTAGGGCCTCCCAATCCAAACATGACTGCAATTGGTAAATAAAATGTAACTGTGAATGTCATCTTTTTATCCACAGTTCCCACTTGCTGATATGCAGGAAACTAAAAAGGGCCCTGAATAATGAAATATCTCTGAGTGGAACTGTATAAAGGTGATATTTATGTGGTATTGTTAAGCCTGAAAACCCAAACTAGAGTGATTTCTACTGAGTCTCTTTCTCCTCATCCAGACCATGGCAGTCTCCAATGTCTAAGTCAATTACTGCATCACTTATTTGGTCCATGGTCAATAATATATTGACACCAAACTCTTTGCACTGGTTACCTGAGCTACTCAGGGATTTCGTGTAAATGTTAAAAAGAAGTGGGGAAAGGAGAGAGCCTCAAGACATTTCAGATAGAACTTTCCCTCCTACCTACCAAATGCCATTTCAGGAATGTCTTTACACTTGTCCTCAAAGATGGCCCAGAAGGCTACCATAGTTAATTATATTAAAAGCTGCTGACAATTAAAGGATGGTTGAACTCCCATGATCCCAGTCTCTCAATAGGTAATGTACAAACAAAACCCAATGCAGTTCTATGTGCCATAGAAAATAACTACAAAAAGTTTGGTGCAATTAGTCAAAAAACATAGTTAGGCTTATTCCAATGGGTATGTAGGATCTTGAATGAAATGCTCACCAGATCCTCAAGAAAAAGTATCTTACATCTTATGAAAACCTAAGAAATCCACTAGCATTTAAGAGAGACTGATTGAATAGTCTCTTCCCAATGCAGAGGAGAATTATGCCACAAAATTCCACAGCAGTCAGAAAGTGTTCTTGCCACATTAATGGGCAAAGCTCAGAGCCCTCCACATGTTGTATATCCCAGAGATAAAAACAAAACAAAAGCGATATGAAACTGTTCATTTTCATTGGACTTCCAATGAACTGAATCAAATCTCTTTGCCATCATAAACCCAAATTCCTCAGGTGCTCTAGACTTCTCACCAAGGGAAGCACTATCAACTAGAGGACTCCACTACCACTCCATCAATAACAATGATTATTCTTAAATGACAGATTATAGACATATGCCATTGTATAGCCACCCCACAGGAATGAGCAAAAGTAAGTGTATGGCAATGGTACATCATTTTCTGCATGAAAACCACATTTGTATACTCATTAGTTGCTGCAGGCTTTAGAGTTGATGACCTGTTGGGTAATTCCAGCAACAATCTCATAACCCAGAATGACAAATTGGCTAGAGATAAGTGTTTAGTATCATTCAGGGTGAGTAAAATCAGAAGAGATTATACAATATGAAAAACCTGCTATATTTTGTAATTACCTCTTTTTACAGCAAAACCTTTTAGGATCACTGAATTAATAATTTGGCTGCCCTGGTCACAGAAGGGAGTCCTGCTTATGACCTATTGTCTTTTTAGCTATGTAAAATGGCTTTCATTTTGTTCTGTATAGAATGGTATACTCCAAACTATGTAATCTGATTGGCTAGAAAGACTAGTATTGGATTGGTTCATTAGGAACCAATCCAAAAGAGCCACTGAAAGGCGGCAAAGTCAAATAACTGCCATTGGCTACAAGCCGGCAGGCAAGCCTGTATAAAAAGGCTGCCGCGGCTTCAGCCAAACTGTACCGTACTGCTTGCTTAAACTTAATAAAGACTTTTGTTGTTGGAACCCGGTCTACCTCGCGTTTTTCCGGACGGAACACATTCCTTACCCTTCTAGACTAAAATCTACTTAGTTTTAATTGCACACAGGTTACATTCTCTCTGCCCATACCTTAGCATAACATTCAGAAAATCTTACCTAGTTCTAAGAATAACTGACACTCACATGTAATGAAGGGAAAAGATCCAAGGATTTCGTTCAAATTTCAAGCTGTTTGAACAGAATTTATACCAAGGTTGCAATTTCCTTTGCAGCTGGCCTGTGCTTTAACCTTTAATAAGTCATGGGGGCATGCTAACTCCAGAAACTGGATATGCTTGGAACAGTTTATGTCTAGCACTTTGAAGTTTTTATATGTTTTTATTTTATTTTATTCTATTTATTATTTTGAACCAATGGCAAGTATGATTGATAGCAAAATGCTACCAAAATCCTTTGCCAGCTCTTCAGCTATCAGTAAGAGCAAGATATGTCCATAATATGCACAAGCTTCCTTTTCTTTTCTTTTAACAGTTTTGTGCTGTCAATATTTTTTTGTTTATTAATATTTTTATAAAACATATTACATCATTTTATAACATTTATAATCTTTACAGTGCTCTCGCATTGCTGATACATATACATATAAACATATACATGTTCATATACATACACATACACATATACATACATACATACATACATACATACAGACAGACAGACAGACAGACGTACATACATACATACATACATGTATGTATGTATGTATGTATGTATGTATGTATGTATGAATGCAGTTCACCTTCATTTGGGTATTATCCCACGTCATTGTAGTGCTTTTAAAGTTGTAGCAACATTTCAGCAGAATCTCATCTGCCATCATCAGGCTTCTGATGGCAGATGAGATTCTGCTGAAAGGTTGCTACAACTTTAAAAGCACAACTACAATGACATGGGATACCCGAAGGAAGCTGAACTGCATTCATGTAAGTACCCACAAAAGCTTAAAACACACACACACACACACACACACACATATATATACATAAATATATATGTTTTTTTAAGTTTTCGCGGGTACTTACATGTGTGCTGTTCAGCTTCCTTCGGGTATTATCTTACGTCATTGTAGTGCTTTTAAAGTTGTAGCAACCTTTCAGCAGAATCTCATCTGCCATCATCAGGCTTCTGTATTGAGTTTGTATGTGGGTCAGGGTCTCACAGCCGTTGATTTTAAATTTGAGGCTGGCCTATTATTATGGCAGGATGTTTTTTTTTCTTTTTCTACATCCTGATTGGTTGGGAGTCTTGGTCTGTGTTTATTGGACTTGGAGTTTGTTTGATTGGTGTTTCTGGTTTCTTCTGTCTGTTTTGTGGCTTTGATTGGCTGGCAACACTCTGTTCCTGTGTTGGAGGCTTTCAGTGCAGCTTGGCTTCACGTGAAAGGACGGCTATTATCTATTAGGAAGCTAGGTTTCATCTGGGTGCCTGGTTGGGGTGTGTTACAGCTGGAGGTATCCGAGGGAGTCTGTTTGTGCCCAGGTGTTTGCCTGGCTTGTGGTGTGGAGATCTTTCTATTTGAGAGTTCAGGCTTCCAAATGATTGACAGTCTGGTGGAATCATCTCTTCTATTCATGCTTTCAGGTCTTTTTTCAATCTCTATGGCTTCTCTGATGATTCTGTGGCTGGGGTTTTCTATAGTGGCTGTGGTTTTAGTTCCATTGAAGTTGATGTTGTGACCTGTGGTTTTAATGTGTTGGACTAGTGAGGAGGTGTGTTCCAGCTTTTTAACTGCATTTTTGTGTTCATCCAGACGGGTACTTATTCTTCTATTGGTCTGTCCAATGTATGTGGCCGGGCATGATTTACAGGGAACTTCGTATATGCCTTGGTTTTCCAGGTCAATTTTGTCTTTGGGATTTTTAAGGATGGCTGCTATTTTTTTGTCTGTTTTGAAGGCAGTCTTGATGTGATGCCTGTGTAGTATCTTACTGATTTTGTCTGTAGTACCTCTTATGTAGGGCAGGACAGCTGTTCCATAGGTCCATTGATCTTCTAGGTCTGTTATGTCTTAGTGTGTTTTTGTGGATCAAGCTGGTGATTTTGTTTTTGTGGAAGCCGTTGGCTGTCAATACTTTAGTCAGGGTGCATAGTTCAGTCTTTATATGTGTCTTGTCTGCCAGGCATTTCATTCTGGTAATTATTTTATTGCTGTTGTCATTGTTAGGATTGAATAACTATTACCATTCTTATATGAATGGCTCAAAGAATATGATAAATAATTCTTTTTCTCCTTGGGAAGATACTGTTTCTTGGGAAGATAATTTTAATCATCAGATAATCAGAAACAGGAATCTTATTCAAATCATTCCTCTTTGTGTTTTATTCTGACATCAGATCTCCCCACAGCATTCTTTTACAGGACACTTTCAAAACAAAGTATATAAAGTTCTATTTTTAAAAAAAGCATCAAGCATTTGACAGTAAATTAAAATTAAATTCAAAGTTTTATGAAAAAATAAATGATTCTTGTGCTCATATTTTCTGGCTTTGTAACTTTTTAAAGGATAGTGACTATTTTTTGTTTTAAAACAAATTAGTTGTTTTAAAACAAATTAGTTGTTGTAGGGTTCGCGAAGAATGAGACCGGAGACCAGCATAACTTCAGCTCTTTTATTTAGTTCTGAAAATCTGTCTGAGTCAGGAGCCACGGCAGCCCTTTTTATAGATAGGCTGCTTGTGGCTTGTGGCCAATGATGGCTCCTTGATTCTCCTGCCGCTGAGCTGGCCAATCATAGGCTAGCTATGATTGGCCAATCAGCGTCAAGTAGAGCATCAATCAGCTTTCAGTGTTTGTTAACCAATAGGAATAGACTATTTGAAGTATGTTAATATGGAACACCCCTCCCCTCTTGGTATGGTCCTACCTTATGTAGTCACGTAAGTAGGTGGGGCTTTTTGGTTATCTAATTGACCTGCGCAGTTTAATTGTGTTCTCGTCTTCGGCAGGTTCAGACGGGATCGCTGTTTCTCCTGTCCTTCTCTGTGGAACCTCCTGGAAGGTGGAGTCAGCCATGCCGCTCTCGCCTGTCCTACTCGGGCTGGTAGAGTCGGCTCAGCTACTCCCTTCCAGAGTGGCTTCTTGGTCTTCTTCTGCCTCCTGTTCCTCTTCGCCGAAGTCTTCCACAGATAAGTTGTTGTTTCTTTTTGAGTTTGTTTGCAAATGTTGTTTATGGTTTTTATTTTGATTTTGCGGTGTTTCTTTTTCTTCCGGCGGGTCTCCCCTTCCCCTCTTATTTGTGTTTGAGGAGTCTCCCCCCTCTCTGGTTGGTTTATTAATATTTTTGTTTAATGTTTGCTGTGGTTCTGGTGTGTGTGTGTGTGTTGTTCTTCGTGTCTGGGTGTGTCAGTGGTTCGTTCCAATGTTCATGATCTTAGTTGATCAATGTGTCTCCTCCAGCTTCTACCATCATCCGTTTCTAGTCTATATGACCGGGGTCCCATTATTTGTGTTATTTTTGCCGGTACCCACAGTGGGTGTCCAAATGAGATTTTTTGCATATACTAGGTTTTCTGGTTTGAATGTGTGGTGTCTGCTGGAGAAGGCAGTTGGTTTTTCAGAGCTGTATGTTGGGTGTAATCTATCCAATTGTGATCTTAATTTGCTGCCCATTAGTAATTCTGCTGGGCTTTTATTTGTAGTTGAGCTCGGTGTTATGTGTTGTATGGTGAGCATTTTATCAATTTTTTCTTGTATGTCCCCTGTGTCTAATTTTTCTATGGTTTCCTTGGTATACCGGACCATGCGTTCTACCCTCCTGTTCGTAGCCGGTCGGCCTGGCGCTGTCAAAGTATGTCATATGCCCTGTTCGGCAAGGAATTTTTCAAATGTTAGTGCAGTGAACTGCGGGCCGTTATCTGAGACTAGCAAGTCTGGTAACCCATGGTATGGCGAATAGTTTTCGTAGTTGTTTAATAACTGCTTCTGTAGTTGTAGAATTCATGATGCTTACTTCCAGCCAATTGGAGTAAGCATCTACTTTGATTAAAAATGTGTGTCCTTTTGTCAGCCCTGCAAAATCTACATGAATTCTTGACCAGGGGCCCCTTGTTGTCTCCCAGTCTACTATAGGTGCTGAAAGGGGTGTAGGTCAGGATTTTTGGCATTTTCCGCAGATTTCTACCCATTTCCCAATATCCTTATCGATCCCTGGCCACCATACAAAACTCCTGGCCAGGGATTTCATTCGAACAATTTCTGGGTGTCCTTCATGTAGCATTCTCAGTACTTGCTCTTGTAATGGTTCCAGTATTACCACCCGATCCCCCCATAGAATACAACCTTTTAACAATGACAGTTCAGTTTGCCTGTTCTTGAATGGTTTAAATTTAACTTCTGTCTCGTCTTCCGGCCACCCTTTTCCTACCCAATAACAAAGGTTTTGTCCCTTGTTGTTGCTTTCGCAATGTCCACTGTGGTTATGGGTAGGTTTGATAGTGTCTCAATCTGTAGGGTGTATGTGGTTGGTGCCGGGTCAGCCCCTAGTTCTGGTAGGGGAGTACGACTCAGCGATTCGGCATGGGAAGTGTCTTTGCCTGGTCAGTGAATCAGTTTATAATTGTAGGCTGCAAGGAAATCAGACCATCTTGTCATTCATGGGGATAGTACATTTGGGATGGCCCTGTTCCTTGCTAATATTTCCAATAGGGGTTTGTGGTCTGTAATAAGTGTAAAAATCCTACCGTAAAGGTATTCATGGAATCGTTTGACACCAGATATTGCTGCTAACGCCTCTCTGTCCAATTGACTGTAGTTATGTTCAGTTTTTGATAGTGTTTTGGAGTAGAATGCGATCGGTGCTTCTCTCCCATCAGGCAGAATGTGGCTAAGTATGGCTCCGATGCCGAACGGTGATGCATCGCAGGTGACTGTCAATGGTAGTGTCTCGCTGTATTGTATTAATACAGAGTCGGATGTGATTAAGTCTTTTATTTTCTGGAATGCTGTCTCTTCACGCCGTCCCCGGGTCCAGGTGGCTGCTTTGTCCAGTAGCCTATGTAGTGGTTCTGCCACCTTCTGTGGCAGAAAAATGTTGTAAAAATTTATAAGTCCCAAGAATGCCTGCAATTCTATTTTGTTTTTTGGTCTAGGTGCTTCTTTGATTGCTTTAATTTTTTTATCTGTGGGGTGGACGCCCTCTTTATAGATTAGATATCCCAGGAATTCAACTTTTGAGGTGGCTAACTGGCACTTTTCTTTTTTGACTTTGAATCCCGCCTTTTGGAACCTTTGTAATACTATTTTGAGATGGGCTTCTAGTTGTTTCACATCGATGGCTGACACTAGCATGTCATCAAAGTATGGGACTACTCCTTTTATCCCTTGTAACAAATGCTCCATTAGGCTTTGGAACACCCCTGGTGCCACGCTGTCTCCAAATTGCAGTCTTTTGCATTTGAAGGCTCCCCTATGAGTCACGATCATTTGTGCTCTGCTGTTTCAGGGTTGACTGGCAATTGTTGGTATGCTTGTGCAAGGTCGAGCTTTGCAAAAACCTTGCCTCTCTCCAATGAGTGTAGTAGGTGTTGGAACAGGATACGCGCTTTGCTGTAGTGCATGGTTTAGAGTGGCCTTGTAGTCGCTACAGATTCTCATGGACCCATCTGGCTTAACTGGTGTCATGGTTGGGGTTTCCCATTTAGCGTGGTCAATTGGTTCCAAGATGCCTTGTGCTATGAGTTTGTTAAGCTCCTCATCAATCTTCGGTTTTAATGCAAAGGGGACTCACCTTGCTTTTAGCCTAATAGGAGCTATTGTTGGATCTAAATTAAATGATATAGGGGACCCTCGTTACTTGTCTAGTTTCCCATCGAAGACATCCTGTTACTCCCTCATTAGGTTCTCCTCCCAGTCTGTCTCAGCGATGCTGTTAATGCCGGTCACACCGATTCCCAGAGGTTCAAACCGCTCAAGTCCCAACAGGCTTGGCCAGTTTCGGTCTACGATGGTTAGAGGCAGAATTTTCTTGTGTTCTTTGAAGGTGATTTGGAAGTGTCCGAGTCTGACTACCAGTATTCTGTTTCCTTGATAGTCCTTTAGTATTAGCATTTGGTGTTCTAGTTCGGTTCTGCCAAGACGCGGTATCAGTCTTTTAATTCCATGATACCATTGATAGATACAATCCAGAATCCACCTCCATTTCACATTCTTGGCCCTCGATCCTGACTGCCATATGTACTTTTCAGCCATTTGTTGCGTGAGAATGACCAATGGTGATGGTTTGGTGTGTTTCTTCTTTTCTATAGCTCTCATTTAGCTGCTTGCCTTTGCTTTCGCAACTCTCACGGCTCCACATTTGTCTTTCTTTGATTCTTGGTGGTGTGTTGTCCCTACGTTGGGGGCTGTAGCTTTTACGGTTTTGGCATACTCTTGCGATGTGTCCCCGTCTCTCGCAGTGCCGACACATGGCATCTAGGAACTGGCACTCGGTACGGGAGTGGTCTCCTCCACACCCGGCGCACTGGAACCTTGACTTATGACCTTTCTTCTCCCATCTATCTCGTTCAGCCTGGATCTATGGATCTCCTCATCATTGTCGTCGATCTCGGACGATCCACTATCCACGTAGTGTGTGATGGTCTCGTGTGTGCTCTCTGCCTTTTTCTCTGCACTTTGGCTTGTTTCGGCTGGTGTTTTGGCTGTTGTCACATTCATTTGTTGCATTTTGGCTGCTGATTTTTTAGCTGCTTCGGCTGCCGTGATCTCAGCGATAGCCTCAGTGACTGTAATCTTTGGTCGGGTTAGTAGTCGGCTTTGTAGAGTGAGGCCTCTCAGCCCGAGGACCACGTGATCCCTCATGGCTTTGTCCATATTTAGGAACTCGCATGCCCCTCCAATGTCCCTGAGAGCCATGACGAAGTCTGCGATGCTCTCACCTTCTCTCTGGTCCCATTTGTAGAACTCGTGTCTCCAAATAAGGCTGGAGACGGTCGGTGCGTAGTGAACCTTCAGCAATTTTTCTAAAACTGGCCAGGCCATCTGCTTCACATCCTCTGGTTTCACTAGCACCTTGGCCATCTTGAATACTGTGGGCCCACAGTGCGTCAGGAACACGGCTCTTTTTTGGTTGTTGGAGATTCCTTGCAAGTCATTGCTTTCCAGGAACATGAGCAATCTATCGATGTAGGATTCCCAGTCCTCTGTTGCTGGGTTGAATGGTGCGGGTGGCGAGTTGGTTCCAGCCATTTTGTCTGCTCGGTTCTCGTTGCCACGTGCTTGACTGGTCTCCTCTCTCAGAATCCCACCTTTGTTGCCAGTGTAGAGTTCGCGAAGAATGAGACCGGAGACCAGCATAACTTCAGCTCTTTTATTTAGTTCTGAAAATCCATCTGAGCCAGGAGCCACGGCAGCCCTTTTTATAGATAGGCTGCTCGTGGCTTGTGGCCAATGACGGCTCCTTGATTCTCCCACCGCTGAGCTGGCCAATCATAGGCTAGCTATGATTGGCCAATCAGCGTCGAGTAGAGCACCAATCAGCTTTCAGTGTTTGTTAACCAATAGGAATAGACTATTTGAAGTATGTTAATATGGAACAGTTGTCCTGAGTTCTTCAGAAGGTAGATGGCTGAATGACTACTATTGGATTCAACCAAATTTGCTGTTTTCCAATCTAAACCACCAAAATCAATGCAAATCAATCTTAAAATTGTTGCAGTGCTTTATATCTATAATAAGAGTCTGTCCATGTACTGGTTACAGGGATGGGCTGCTACTGGTTCTCCTTGGTTCAGTTGAACCAGTTGTTAATTTTATGGCCAGTTCAGCAAATCAGCAAATCCCACCTCTGACTGGTCCTACCCACCCCACCTCCCCAGGAGTCCCCACATAGCCCACTTTGGATCCCAGATAAGTGCAGCACCAATGCAGAGGCTCGGGGAGGTGAAAATGGGCCTCCAGAGGGCCTCTGGAGCCCAGAGAGGGCAAAAGCTCCCCCCAGCAGCCCATTTTTGCTCCCAGGCCAGGATAGTGCAGGAAGCCAACTAGGCCATGCCCACCATGGTCACACCCACCCAGCAACTGGGCAGAGAGCCGGTTGCTAAATTTTTTGAAGCCCACGCCTGACTGGTTAAGACACAGACTAGAAACTGAAAAAACTATAGTTTCTAGGTCTGTCTTAGACATGAAGACAGCTGGGTGACTCTAGGTCAGTCAAGCCAGTAGTCTGTTTTTAGTTTCATGAACCACAAGTCCTTTCTATGTCTTTTCAATCTAAGAGCTTCTATTATTTTTCTTTTTTGAAATATCTGACAGGAGTGAAGCATAATACATATTTGAAACAAGAACTGCAGATCCAAAGTCTTGCAATAAAATATGCTGTTTTTCATTCCTGGCTAACCTGGAGATCAGTAAAAAGCAGAGGTTGTTTTAAGTGATTCTACTATTATTATACAGTTAATGGCAATTCTGATCACTAAGTTATTTAGCAAACAGTTTTCAATTACAAATCTCTTTTGTGGGAGAAGGTTATAGATCTGCTGACAAAGCGACTGAATATTTTGCTACTTTCATGAAGATGGGAAGGAAAGGCAGGAAAAAGATTATTCCTGTGCGCCAAAGGTAAGCTCATTAGGATGGTTTCAAAGTACAATTTACAACCAAGATGGCTTCCAATATATGAGCCTAAGAATAATAATTATCTGATCTTCAGAAAGAGGAAAACTGATTCATTTCAAATGTGAAGGACTAGAACTAAAGAGAAATAAAGAGTTTAGAAATTGCCTAGGGCAGAGATGAATTTAGCTTTAACTTAGGGAAAAACAAATTCTCTTCCCTGATCTTGCCAAAATGATGTTGGGGGTAAATAGGTATAAAATGTCCATATATGTAAAATACATTTTTAAAAAAAGTTTTAGTCCACCTGGTATGATGTTTGTTTGTTTGTTTTCATTTCATTTCATTTATATGTTGTTCATCTCACTCTTATTAACTAAAATCACTTCATTGATTTCCATTATGCCTGAAGAAGGACTTGATCTTGATATACTGGCTTAGAACATACATTTAGTCCAACTCCATACTCAAGTAGGAGAGTCTATCCCAGTGATGATGAACCTTTATGGCACCAAGTGTCCAAAGCACATGTGCATGTGCACACATGCATGCACACATGCACATACCCAAAATGCAACATGTGTACATGCTTTGTGCATGGATGCACATTCTCCTGTGCATGTGCGCACACCCCACATGCACATGCATGTACCCCATGTAGGCACATGCCCATGTATGCGTACACACTCCATGCATACACCCCATCCTCACATGTGCTTGGCAGAGACCTGAAGACCAGCTGGCTGGTGGAAGTGTGTGCATTTGGGTGGCAGAGTTGAGTTGGGGCACTGACACGTATGCCCACAGAGAGGGCTATGCATGCCACCTATGGCACATGTGCCATAGCTTCACCACCATTGGTCTATATCATTTCAGACAAGTGGCTATCCAGTCTCTTCTTAAAAGCCTCCAGTGATAAAGCACCCACAACTTCTGAAGGGAAAGCATTGATTGTTCTCTCTCTTATGAAATTTCTCCTTAGTTCTAGTTACTTCTTTCCTTGACTAGTTTCCATGTATTGGTCCTTGTGGGCTTTGTGTCTAATTTAATTTTAATTTAAAAATTAAAATTTAATTTTAGTTGGTTCTTGTTTCTAATTATATGTGTTTCCAAAAGTATCCACGCTGAATATGAATATAATTCTGACCTGCAGTATTTACAATGGAATTTCATTAAGATGATTGATATGAAACATTCATGATTATGCAGATAAATATATATTTATTACATAAAATCATAGTACAATGAAGATAAAGTAGGCTGTTCAAGTCAGGTTTCTGATATTTTAAACAATAAGTAAATTGTATACCCATCAAGCAACTACATATTTTTGAGAAATAAGTAAAGCAGAATGTGTTTTAACTATGTTTTATTTACTATTTATTCAGTGGTTATGGAAAAGAAGTAAAAAAATGAGGTCTTAATAAATATTAAGACAAGAGGCTTCTGATATAGAATATATTATCAAAAAATGAATCTAGTGGCTAAGTTACATGATTCTGACAGCTATAAATGCTGATTATAAATAAAGAATAATCATGGTTAACTAACAAATATCTTGACAGAAAATAGCCATGACTATTGCTGAATAAAAATTTTGCATTCTAAAGAGGGCCAAACACAAATAGTTGCTGTATAAGAAATCAAGAAAATTCTTCCTAAAAAGACTACCATTGTTTGGCAAATATTTTTGAAAATAAGCTCCATGGATTTATTGTACATAAACAGAGAGAAGATTCATCTTCACAGTTCATGGAACAAAGTTTTCTTGGCTTCAAAGAAGTAGATTCAGATATTTTCATCAGAAGAGATTGATGAAACCAAAATGTGTGTAACATTAGTCAGATCATTACTATATAATATAACAGGTGTCAAATTGGTGGCCTGCAGGCCGGATGCATCATGCATAGGCCACCCCAGCTCTGTAATAGCAAAAAAGTCATGATACATCACAATATGTCACATGACACAATCAAGTTTGGCACTCGTGTAGTATAGCATAGCATAAATGTTTATGGGCATAAGTTTATGTCATCAGCTAAGCAAGTTCAGAAAGCTGTTAAAGCAGAAGAAATTTGCAAATGGAACATCATCTCATTCTGTTTAATTATTACTTTCGTTGGTTGCAATCAGCTAGATATTTAGACTGAATATGGCATTTTTTTCTACCTACTGAATTTTCCCTCAAAACAACCTGGGAGAGGAGATGTTGTTGTTTGATAGCGTTAGAAGTGTCATCATAGGTTGTAAGCTGTCCTAAGTTAACCTGTCTTTTGAAATGACTGGTGGTGATTTTGTCAATGCCAATGGTGTTCAAGTGGTGCTCTAGATGTTTTGGGATTGTACTCCAAGCGCCTTTTACTATTGGGACTATTTTTGCCTTCCTTTTTCATTGACATTCTTTTTCTACTTTAGGTCTTTATATTTTGTGATTTTTCACCAGTTTCTTCTCTTCTCTTCTGCTGTTTCCAGGTACTGCCATGTCCACTATCCAGATTTATTTGTCTTCCTTATCAACAATTGTTTGTAAAGTGTGAGGTGTTATGTAGCAGATTCTGTTTATGTTCCAAAGTCCCAGAACACTTTAGCTTCTTCATTTTCAATTATTTTGTTTAATTTGTGATTCCATCAGTTCTTGCTTACAGGAAAATGATATTGCTTGCAGATATTCCAATACACTATTATTGCTACTTTGTCATGATATTGTTGGCAGTCATTATAGTTTATCTGAAAAATAGCAAGTCAGCACAAATGTTAAGACATCTGGGAATAGTCTTTCAATTAATTCAAAGATTTTCTTTTAAAATAACTCACTGTAAATGACAATAAATAATTTCTTTTGCTCATGATTTGTTTGCAGGCTAAGGGACCTAATATTTAGCAGACCAGTAGATCAGATCCTCACTTGCAATTCACTTACACTAGGAGTCTATGATATTGAACAATCTTCAATTGTCCAAAGTCAAATTCAGATATTTTCCAAATTGCTGAATCACAGCTCAGAACAAGTTCAATTGATGTATACTTCTGTTTCTAGTTTAGTATCTTTCTGTGAATATGATAAGACGCATTAAAAAAAACATTGAAAGGGGTTTTAAATGTTAGAAATAACCTAAGATTGTCACACTAAAGAATTTAGTTAGATATTATTTTTTTTAAGAAGTTGAGATTTATTTTTCAACACACAGCTTTGACAAATAGAGTGTGGGCCTCATTAAGCAGGAAAGAGAGAGAGAAAGAGGGAAAAGGAGAAAGAGAGTGAGTTTGCTTTCAGGTTCCCCTGAGTCATTTTTTTTAATTCTTTTTTTAAGATCCCATCTATCTAAATTGTATAATTGTGTTAACTCACTGAGAGATTCTTTTCTAGGAAAGAGATGGATTTAAAAAGGAAGCATTGAAAAATCCATGTTAAATGGAGAACAATCATTGTAAGAATGGAAAGGAGTGGAAGTAACTAAGTCATCATTGGAATGGGGACTATAGGAGATGATCTGTCTGAGCCTGAGGGTGGAATCAAATGCATCATCAGTTTGGAATCACTATGCCCACATAAGAAACCGAAGTCTAGTTCCCCCTTAAAGTCTGTTGGCTGCGGTATCTGCTATCCCGCATTAGATGGGCGTCTCATGATAGGGAGCGAAAGGAGAAAGAAACGACAGGAGACGAAGTTCCTCGGGATGAGTGCGCCCAGAATGTCTTGGCACACGCTCTTTTATTATGCTCATTCAAAAGGGGGTGATTGTTTATTCAGAGCCTAGGTCAAGCCCAGGTCAGACAGGATACACAGGATTTACAATAGCTCAAACAAGGTAAGATACCAGGTCAGACAGGATGGCAAGATTTATAATTTGATCAGGATATTCCTTCTTCACAAAGCTGCATGCCAGACAATGTAATCACAATGTAAATAAACTATTTCTACAGATGTTTAGCTCCTTGTCTCTGTACGTGCCCTGCAAAAGGTCACTGAGGAGACAGAAGCTTAATGATTACACGTGAATGATACAATGTTGCAAATGCCTGAACAATACATAGTTGCAATGATACACAGTTGCAAACACACAAATGATACATAGTTACAACAGTTGGCATCATTTTGCCTTGACTATTAGTAAATCAGATTCTTATGTATAGATAATATGAGATAAACTTATAGTGCTTTTGAGTTCAATCCTAGCTCTTAATTTCTTGTGCCTGATTCCTACATGTTTACAGAATGACTTCCAAGTCAAATAGCCTGAATGGCTAATAATCTCTTGGATGGTGCTGCTGTGGAATGGAAGTGTTCTAACCTGGCATACATCATGAAGACCTGATGGTATAATATGGTGCTAAATAAATCTGATGATTGAAGTTTTTGAGAGATCAATGATTTAAAAAATAATCCTAGAATTTTAAACAAACAAACTAGTGTGATTTTTAAAAAAGAATTATATTCCTCAAACCCACAATAACTTTATTAACTCTCATTTTCTGAGTTTGCAGAATTAGAGAAGGGCATATCCTATGATAAGCAAAGCCTGTCTCCTTGGAAATCTTCTAACATGTAGCAATAATGTATTTTTATTTATAACTAATTGAGAAGCACGAGCTAAGTAATGCAGCAGGTGTCACTTCAAAATGCATTCCATATAAAATATTAACTTTCACAGCTTTGAAATATATAGTTTTCTTGGGATTTTTCTATTTTAAGATGTTCAAAAGCCTACTAAATTGTATGACAGGTTTTCATATAAAAATGTATCTACCAGTGCTTTTAATTTAATGTAAATCTAATTTACATATTGTGGCATACAAAAATTAAACATAACATTCTTTCACAGTGCAGATTTCATGCAATTTTCAATAACATTCCTAATAGCAGAGAGAGTGGGGAAAAAACATCAATGTTTGCAATCTTCTATCTGCATTTCAGAAGTAAAATAGGCAACAGAAAATGAAATACTATCTCAATGAAAAAAAAAAACCCATTTTATTCCATTCATTTGAATTGCCTTAATTGTGATTAACTATGCATTGGATTGTGGCCTTTATTTCAAAAGAGAGAACATGACTATGAATATAAATGATATGAACAATTACTATTCAATTGGCAATTTAGCCAGAGTGGGAATACGGCTATTAATGTTGATGTGAATTTTTTCCTCTCACATGTCAACTCTCCTACGTTCTATGCTCATTATAGAAAATAAATCATATAAGAAATAATATTGGAAAACCATGACTTTCCAAAGTGATTGTGTTGGAAGAATGCTCTCTTTTTTTCCTCAGGAGGCCATGAACCATACCTGATCTTTCTTACCTTTCATACTTTGGAGGACAATTGATGAGAGAAGACTTTTGACACTATTAAAAACAGAATTAAGCTGCTTCCTTTGTGATCTGTTTAGACTTCATGGGCTACAGGATGAGACTAGAACCTGAGCAATGATCCAAAACTCTTTTTTCGTCATGAAATTGTGTGTTGTTTTCCCCTTATTATAATTATGTGTTGTTTTTCCCATTATTGGGGAAAAAATGAGAGCCTTGTGCCGTGAATTCTGTGTTCCTTTCCATGTTATACTTGTACAGATGGTCTATTTACTCAGCTAATATACAAATAAAATATATGGTTCTGCCAGAACAATCTTCCCCTGTGTTTAGACTTTGCAAAGCCTGTTGTCCTATGTGGCAGGGGAAGAATAAAAAAAACACTGCCATCTTTTCTCCCTGGTTGTTTGTTTCACCTTTTAAAGAATATTATCTCTCATTTCTCGCTAATCACACTCATAGGCAGCAAAGTCATGATCTTATAATTGCTGTTTTTCTAGTCATTAGTTGTCAGCTTCTACCCTGGTTTTGGCAACTAATGCTGGTAAATTGCACTTTCATTTTTTTATTATTTAAACTGCTAAATATACTTCTATTTTTCAGTATAACATGTTTATCATTTTTTCTGGTTGTCTGTTGGTCTCAGTGATCCCCCACTCCATTAAAGATCCATGGCAGGAATAGGGTTATTTGTTCTCTATAGAATGTTCAGAGACATTCTCCATGTTGTATCACCTGTATCTGATAGTTTTAAGCTTTGCACATTTTTGAAAGTGTTTTAAGTTTCAACAGACCTCTCTCCTAACTGTTTTGTTGGTCAAGCCCTCACACTTACTCATACTAGTTTGTAATTGGTAATACAAAGCCTGTGTTTTCCATGAAGCCGAGTCTTTGCTTATAAAATACTTGGAAGTAGAGAAGTATGTCTGTACTTTCTGTGACTTGGATATGTCTCATTTAATAATATGTGTGGAGTGGTTTATATACATATTCACTGATGTAAAGCTTCAGGATTGATATTGTATATATTTCATTGTCAGTTTAATTTAATTTAGATTTGGTATGGCCATTCATTCCGGAAGGCAAGCTTAAGTTTTTGTAATATGAACTTCATCATTCAGATGTATTTGTCAAGATTGAGGTATGTTTGTACATGCTTTCAAGTCATTCTTGACTCCTGCCAACTGTCTGGACTAATTCTTGAAATTTTGGGGACATGTCCTGATTCCTAGACAGGGTGGCTTCAAAATTTTCCCTTCTGGGAGGCCTGTTTTTTGCCCTCCCCAACCCTCCATGCATACCCTGCACTTACCTGCATCTAAAACAGGCTTTGTGGGGATTCTTGGGATGGGAGAGGTGGGCGGGGCCAGCCAGGAGTGGGATTTGGGGGTTCTCCAAACTGCACAAAATTTTAGCTAGGGGCTCTCCCAAACCTCTGCAAATCCCCAGCAGCCCACCCTTGTCCCTAGAACTGAGAGTAAGTGACTGGCCCAAGATCAGCAAGCTGGAACTTACACTCTCCCAGTATCTAGCTGGTGTTTTAATTACTATACTAATTTTACTACTAGACATAGGCCACAAATAGTGAAAGAAGTCTTGTTCAAAAATATTTGATGTGCTCAGTGCAGTCTACCCTGCTCTTTTTATCCAGCAAAATAATTGAAGGACAAAATTAGGATTCTTGCCTTCTTATAAAATAGTAAGTACAAATATCTGTTTTTCTTTTTTTACCTTAAAATATGCAGACAGAAATAAGAAATACATATAAAAAGAGTGAGTGAGAAAGACCGAGAGACAAATCAGTAAGCTGATCATCCTTATGGTGGGACATATGTTCAGCATGGGAAAATAAACATTCAGATTAGTGTTTCTAGATCTCTTATGTGATATAAAATTAGCATGCCCTTATATGAAATTATTGTTTCAAAATGGACTAAATAAGTAAAATAGGACATCTATTATAAAACCATTATATGATAGGACATGATGGGAAGCTATTTCAATGCAAATCCATAGTGACCTTGTAAAGATACCATAATGATACTATTACAAAGACAGAAGGAAACAGAAAGAAAATCTTTCTATGCATATCTTCATCCCAACAGAATAAAAATATGCTTTTTTCTATATTCTGTCGCACAATGATTTATGGAGAAGCATTATAGGGATGAGGAAACAGAATGTTTTTTCCATTTAAAGAGAATGTAAGAGAATGAGATCAAGTTGTGGGAAGAGAAAGAACTGTGAGTAATGGATTAACATTCCACAATGGACAAGAATGTAAAAGTGACATTTGGAAGAAATGCAACTTGAGGAGAAAGGCTACCATGAGGGGAAAGGTTCTCTTTTCAGAAATACAAAACAGAAACAAAAAAAAAAAATCAAACATTTTTATAGACTAGATTAAGCTGTACCCTGACATGGGTAATATCTCCATTATGATTTGATCATGCATAAGAAACCTGAGTAATTATTTCTATAGCTATTCTGACTCTCATTTAAAAAAAAAAAAACCTACTGAATTGCTTATTCTGTTTTCTATAGGAACATAGAAATGAAATAAATAGTAACTCAAATTCTTACCCCATTTTGTCCCTATATGCAGATGTTTTTCACTAATTCTGACCATTTGCTAGTCTTGATAAGTAAGGGTCAAGACAGAGGTGTCTGTAATTAAGCAAAGTGTTGAAAATAGCTGACAAGAAACTTCTTTTATTAAGGAGAATAGGCCGCAGGATTATGCAATAATGTTGAATGATGTGAAGTTTAGGCAGATGAAATAAAATGTTTTTTGCACAATGTATAGTTAACCCACTGAACTAAGGATGGATTGCTACTAGATAAATGTACTTTTTAACAGATCCAACAGATTCCTCCTATTTTTTTACAAAAATTAATGCATCTTTCATTGCTGCTGAAAGATGGTGATGATCACAACACCTCTTAAAAAAACACCTGGTGTTGTTGTATTTGTTTTGAAGACTACATTTGCTTCTTTTTGAAATTTGTGATTAGTTTTGGTTTCCTTGAATATGCTCAAATGCTTTATCTACAGACAGAAATATGCCAGAGGGAACTAAGATTTATGAGAACATCTCATAAAATTGTGGGGGATTATCAAACACTTAAAACAAACAACCAAAAAAAGGTTACAAAGCAATCATGGAAGATGGAAATACAGTGCAGAGATGCATGTTGAGAAATAAATAATTGTCATTGGTTTGTGGCAGGGCTTAATGTACTAAGACAAACCAAGAGCTGTATTGATGCAATGGTTAGAATATAGTATTGCAGGCTAATTCTGTCCATAGCCAGTAGTTTGATCCTGAGCAGCTCAAGGTTGACTCAGTCTTCTATCTTTCCAAGGTCTGTAAAATGAGGACCCAGCTAGTTGGGGGCAAATGCTGACATTGTAAACTACTCAAAGAGTGCTGTAAAGAACTATGGAGTGGTATACAAGAGCAATGCTGTTGCTATTGTCATGAAAAAGGTGTAGTTCAGTCACTCATAATGTATACTGCAGAAGAATTTTGGAGAGAACCAAAAAGACAGAGGCCTCATGTACTATTATTATTATTTTTTTTGGGGGGGGGGGGATTTCTCCTTTCTCTCTTAACTAACTTGATCTCAGACAAATAGCAAGAAAGGTAAAGGCAGAAGTAGGTTGCATTTGTTTTTCCAAATAACCAAGATTAGATTTTTCTCATCCCCAACAGGGAAAGAAAATTTAAAAATGGAGTGTCCCTCACTGCTATTTAAGAGTGGAGTGTCCCTCAATAATGCATTGGCAACAAACACCTTTCTGCAGGAACCAGTTGCTGTTACAATAGCAGACATCCAAAAGTGGGTCATGAACATGAAGAGCCGGCCACAGCTGGTTAGGATATGTTCTACATCTACTATCTAAAGAAAATACCAGCAGTGCATGAATACCAAGAAGCATAGATGAATCAGTTGCTAGTCGCAAACACCCATCCAGACTGACAAGGAAAGACACTGCTGATCATGAAAGACAAGGGAACAGTGCTAACTTCTGGCCAACAACCTTTATCTGCATAATATTATGTCTTATCAGGCATCATAGTCCCCAAGCTATAGAACTATATGGCTCAATGCATAACCATAGTTCAGAAGCATATTGGGAACAACACCAGAAGCTCAAAACATCAGTTGATTAAAGAGCATTCACCTAAGTTTCAAGGTCTAGACAGAGCAATCTGAGCACAGCCTACAGACCACATAATCTTGGATGTAGAAATCAGAATCCAATGCTGCATTCATGTTCCAAAGTGTTCCAAGGTTTGGGTTATGATACACCTGATTAGTACGCACAATTGTATTGATCTGTGTTATTAACATCAGAGAAACGGGAATATTACATGGAGAATAAACTTTGTTGTTCAGTACTCCTGCTTTCGAAGTGAGAAGGAAGGAACAAACTAGTGTGGGTATCTCTATTGTCCCACATAGTTAAACCCTAATATACTATATGGTGTGTTAAATAGAAATAGTATCTCTAACAGCTTTCACATAATCTTACAGATTTGGGACAGTCCATGCATTAAAACACAGTCTAGGGAGAAACTTTATTTTCTTTTAATTTCTTGATTTTTGGATTACTAGGAGTGTGCTGCTTTTCTGCCCAGCGAATAACTGACTTGATAAAGTCTTATTTTAGTAGCTTGTTGGTGGCTCTTTCAACAATTTATTATTATGCTTCCCAGTCAGCATCTAATTTTCTGCAGTCAAAATGATTGTTTAAATACATGTGTATTTTCTCTTCAGGTTTTAAAATATATGATTTTCTTCTGATATTGCCTGTTATGTTTTTTTCTGTGTTTTAAAATTCAGTAAATTAAAAATAAAATAAAATAAAAGAAGATAGAAAGGCCTGTTGTTTGTTTATTTTTCTTTAATAAATGGATTTATGATGTCTTACAAAATGTATCTGACTGGGGTACTCTATACTGCTTAAATGCCCACAGGCTGATTATACAGTGACATGCTATTCAAACTACAAGAGCTGTTGTTTCATTTTAACACTGTTGATTTGCTTTATCCTTTGGCAAGAGAAAGCTTGCAACTATAACTCCTACTGTATCCATCAAAGTCATTAAGGTAGAAAACAGGAAAGTGCATTGTACAATATAACTCAAAGTAATATTCTGTCTCCATGTATTTGTGATTTAATAACTGATTTGTTTATTATTCCTTTCTATTAATTTTCCAACAGATTACTCCCTGACTCATTACAAGTCAATTAATAACCAATGAAATAAACCTAAAAATAAACAATGCAATTTTCAGGAGATTGTATGCTAACATAAACAGGTAGGATTTTTGTTTAATTAGCTATTGACTGTGTTTTAGGCATGTAACTGGGAAATAAGGAGTCCATAATTGACTAATTAAATCATCAAGCAATTCCTTCTGTAATTTTTAGAGAAAGACATTAAAAAAAATATCCTATGTCATTATAGTGCATATTGGATCACTCCAGTTAAATGTAGTTCATTTACATATATGAGATTCCACTTGTAATCAAGAAAAAATGTTATTTTGATGTTATATATTTGAGCTCTGAATTACTGCTGGACAAAAATGTCCTGGTTTGTTTTGTTTTTTTTTGTAACATCACTAATATCTGTTCTGAATTTATTATACAAATATAAATAATATAAATATAGTGAATAGTATATGTTTTCCATCAGGAACTAAAGAACTATTTTAAAATTAAATTTCCAGTTCGCCATGGACTATTCAGTATTATACAAACAAGCATTAGCATGTTACATATAAATAGTTGATAACCTCTGTCATCAACTCAAGTCGAAATCCAACCTAGAATTACAGAGCAGATCTTGGATGTCCCAATGCATCTTATATTGTTCTTGTTTATAGATCTAATAACCATTTTTATTTTAGAAAATTATTTGTACTCTTGCCTGTATCATGTATGCTATTTGTTGTTGGGGCATATAAGTCTGGCTTTGTCTTAAATGTACATATTATTAATCATAACTGTTATGTTATGATTACATAACTTTTGCTTCTGTTGTTTCATGCTTGCTGGAAACCTGGTTTTGTCTAGAATGAACAGTCAAGCAATATGTCCCTTAAAAATCACAATATCTTTTAGGGAAACAATAAATTATCTAGAAGAGACACCTTTTATATTATTCCCTTTCTCTTAAAAGGCAATTAAACATATTTCTGCTCCCATTCTTTTGTTTTTTTTAAAGTATGAATATTTTATCCCCACCAACTAACATTTTTACTACCAATTGATTTTTATTTTGCTACATCTCTAGCATTTCCTTATAGCCATCTACCATTTATTTATTTAGGTTGAATTTATGCTTTATTTAGAAATGTGTAAATTTATCCAGGTCTGTAACAATTCTGCCTGGCACACAGTAAAAATGATCATAACATTAAAAAAAAAACCTGAAACCTTTAACTTAGCTAAGCCCTAATCTCTATGTATTGCCATTTATATAGAAGGTAAGAAATTTTGTGCTCTACCCCAAACATTTCAGATTACATGTCTCATGATCTCTTGTAGTTAGTCATGTTGCCTAAGACTGATTGGCATTGGGATTCAAAATGTTGCATAGCTCTTATCTATGTAATAAGTTTAATATATAATTTTACTTGTTCGTGACATTTATCCATATTATAGAAATGTTGGTTGGAAATAAAAATGTTGCAATTGAATTGGAATGGTTATTCCAGTTGATTATTATTCCTAGTGATTTTCTAATGTTGAATTAGAAGTTCAGATGTGATTAATTGTGTCTGATGGTTTGAATTCTTATTGAACCTTGAGACAGTTTTAGTTGGATTTCTTTGTTTTTGTTTGTTCACTGTCCAGAGTTTCTTGGATTGATAGATATTAAGAAAAACCCACCCATCCATCCACTGGAAATGATCCTCGGTTTGGCATTTACATTTATATTAGACAGGCATGAATTTCTATATGGGTTGAGGAGGTACATACTGAGAGGTACTGTATTTATTATGTTAACTGGATTTTTTAATTCTGAGCATCAATCTTGTAAATAGCAGTCCTGACAGCTGTTGCAATTGACTGTTTTAGGTATTGGAAGCTAAAGAGAAGACAGCTGGCCTATAATTGCTAGGTAATTTCAGATATCATTCTTCAATCACCAGTATATATAGAGCCAGCATATATATAATATGTAGTGGTCATTTGTCTTGGAGATGAAATAACACAAACTTGATGTATGTAGATATTATTGGTGTGGTAAAGGTATTTTTGCTTCAATTAAATTCCATATTATCCAGCTTTTGCATCATGCACAGCACAAGAGGTATATCAAATTAATAAGCCAACTGGAAACAAAAATAAGAATAGTGATGCAAAAATTCATAACTCTTAATCTGAAAGTCAATAAAGGGCAAATCCTTTCTCCGTTTATACACACAATTACTTTATGCTGGTCTGTGAATGTAATAAAGATTTAATTTGATATACTTAAAACAAAAAGGCTGCTATTAATTAAAACTAAGAATTTTGCAAAATACAGCCTTTCAGAGCCATGGTTCTCAAGAGCTCAATGAAGTTTAGTGACCATTCAGAGTTACAGTGACACTGAAAAATTGACTTATGACCATTTTCTATTGTGACTTTTGCCGCGTCCCCATGATCATATGATCAAAATTCAGATGCTTTTATTCAAACTTTTGTAATCAACTTTTGCAACCTTCTCATAAGCAAAGTGAATGGGGAAGATAGATTCACTTAACAACCATGTTCCTAATGTAACAAGTGCAGTGCTTCATTTAGCAACAATGGCAGAAAAAGTTGTTAATTGGGCACAATTATGAATGTCTCACTTAAAAATAGAAAATTGGTCATGGGGCATTGTGGTTGTAAGTTGAGGACTACCCATAGTAATATCTATAGATAATTTTTTTGAAGATGCTTCCTGAATAAGAGGCTCATATGTTGGACATAGAGATTATAATTATGTCAATTACATAATTTCTATTTGTTCATTACTTTTTGTTCAATAGGCCTCCCCTATTAGAAGGATACATAAATAAAAAGAGAAAAATAAAAAAAGCAAAAAATATTTTTCCATAATTTTTAAAGGAAAGAATTAATCACCTTTCAATGCATAAGAGCTTGAATACAATCAATGGCTTCTTCAATTAATAAGGATCTCTAATGGCAGTATGTGTGTCTGTGCGCGCGCTGAGGAAGTACACATTCACTAAACTATGTTCTCCAAATAGTCTTCACTATGTAGATTAGGGAATCTGAATTTTGTAGTTTGATCTGGAGAGTAATAGTAGAGAAGGAATTGTCATTTTCTCCTCAATATATTTCATTCTAAGAAATATCACTTGTTAATTCAAATATATTGAGATATCATGTAATAACAAGCAATAGTCACTATTACTTGATCTTATTTTGTAATATTATTCTATTTCAAATTACAATTTATACATCCAAGATGAGCAGGTGTGACCAAATCTACTGTAGGTCTGTTGTCTGTTTCTTCAAATTCCTTTTTGATAGTATCTTTTCTGTTGAGTATTGACTAATTAATTAAACTGACTTCCCACATTCTATAAGAGCTGAGCATTCTACTAATTTGTCTTCTTTTGCCACAATGTTTGAGAAATAGCTTTCTGTTATGGAACTGTTCATAAATCTTTTCCAATTTTTTTAAAAATATGATTGCAATTGTTCTCCATGGTGGAATCAGCCTCATTATCATAATTAGGTATGCTTTCATGGACAGTATTTTGCATTGTTATGAATTCATTAATTCATTCTTCATTTTATTTTCAAGCAAAGCATGAACCAATTGAACATTAAATCTTTCGTGAATAGATTCTTTCCTGCTTGCAGTTTTTACTGTTTGGGTAAATTAGGTGTACATAATAACTAGCTGTCAACCTCCAGCTGTAATAGAACCAAATCAGGTAAATTCCCTTTTTCTCTGACATGATGGCTTCCCTTGTGAAAAATTTAGTGAGCAGCTATAAATAACATCTTACTGTGCAACTTAAGTACATACCAGCTTTGTTTTTTCCTTTATATTTTTAATCATTCAACAGAAAAGCCTACTTTATCATGTGATTGGGATACCTGTCCATCTCATATGGTTTTGAGCATTTTTTTCCTAATATATGCAGCTGAAAATAAAATAAGTGAAGGAAGAAAAGAAAATTGTGAGATAGATAGAAAGTTAGGTAGAATAAGACATAGCTTTATATACTAAGACTCATAGCACTAATCTGTCTGACAGTTTAGGTAAAGTAGATTTCATCTACTGAAAATATTATAATAGAGATTTGTGATATAAATATGTATTAACTACATATTTATGCTAAAAGTAGACTAAAATTTAAAATTTTAAAATTTAAAATTTGTTTGTTTGTTTGTTACTTAATTGTTCTAAGATTTTTCTCAGCTCTGTGCCAAAACTGAACCCAAGCCTTCTGCATACTGAACACATATTTCACCTATTTCAATGTTGAAGGCATTTTTCCAGTGAAGTAATATTTGTATATTATTAGTATCTATTTGTAGATGCTTTGCCTCAAGCTCATGTTACACATATGAACTGAGCTGCAAATAGCAGCCATTAAACCATTAAGAACTTTGAAAAAAATGCCACTTCAAAGATGTGTTCATACACATAAATAATAAAACTAAATATGATTTATTTATTTCACTTCTATGCTCCTTTTTCTGTGCAAACTCACAATGGCTTCCATATGATGCTCCTCTAATTTTATCCATTTAATAAAAACTCTTTCAAGTATTTTGTGTTGGTAGAGATTGAAGAATCACAAATCAATATTCACATTTTGTTTCTTGTACATTCAGTAAGTTCCTATTTTTAACTGACATCAATCAAGCTTGTTCTTGGCTGCCTCCTATGTAATCAGCCAATGCATGTTTGTCTTCTTCAACAGTTTGTTTGACTTAAAATAAATCACTGCCTCCATTTTTACAGAGCAATTATAATCTATCGATATCAATATTCATAATGAATAGTCAATAGCTGTTTTGTTTTTCAAACCAAACAGTCAAGTTCATCTTGTCTCCAGTTAATAATTACACCAATGTATTATATCACAGGTATGACCAAGGTATTAGTATTATTATGGTTCATCGCACAGTCAGACACATGTTTAAACTTGGCAATTTTAGCCACCTATCAAGTCACTGCCAAGAACCTGAGATGGACGGATGTTGTTTAATGTATTCAAAAGTATTGGTAAGATGTAAGACATTCCAAGTAAATTTGCCTTTTGCAATTGACTGATGGTGATTTTGTCAGTGCTAATGGTGTTCAGATGGTTCTCCAGAGGCTTTGTGATTGCACACAAGGCATCTTTTCCTATCTTTGTTTTCTTTTAACACTGTTGCTTCACTTCTATTTGCATGTCTTTGTATTTTGTTATTTTCTCTGTTTCTTTCTTTTTTTTAAATTCTGCTGTGTCCTGGTATTGACTTGCCCACTATCCAGACTATTTTTTTTTTTAAATCTGGAGTGTCATTATTATTTTCTGTTCAGAGAATATCATCTTCCTTATTTCAAATATTTTATAAAGGCAGAAAATTACAGCATTACACAACTGGAAAGCTATGAATATTTCTACAGATCTGGAAAAAGACTCCAATAAAATCGCTCTTCAATTAGAGATGGACTTTTGAGAATTCCTATTAAGTAACTATGATAGAATATCTTTGATTACTTCTCTCTTGTAACATTAAATTACATCAATTAAATACACTACTACGAGTACATCATAATAAAATAAATATTGACTATTAAATGCTGTGACATAATTCAGGCCCATTTTACCAGCTTTCTATAGAGAAATGCTGAGCAATCACAGCCCCTTACCTCCATAAACATATGACTCATCTAGTGTGAGCTATATATGTGATGACTCGGTTTATTTCCCTTCGATAAAGAAAGCCATAATTGTTCAAATCTTAGTCATCCTTCTTCCAAGCTCCCAGACTGCTTTACAGGTTACTTGAGGCAATTAAAAGCATGTATTTTTTTCCCATGCCTTTAGTTCCACAATGGGTTCAGGCTACTAGCTTCGTGAAGAATTATATCATTCTATGAAACTATTTTAGGATTTTGTTAGTATTGACACAAGGTTGGGTTATGTAGAATATTGCACATTAAAACCTGAGTTTTGAAACTCAGGCAGATCTCAAAATCAAAGGGGGGTTCAGGTTTTCAAACTAGAGAAAAATAAATGCTGAAAGGACTCCTCTTACTGCTTTCTTTTCATTTCCAACGAAAAAGACCTTAGGTTTTTTTCAGGGAAGTTTTTCCAACACAGTGATAATTTTGCTTGCCCTTTTCATACATTTCATACTGCAGAATATTATTCTTAAAGTGTGGTATCCAGAACAGCGTGCTTTAAGTTTCAGATCATTATCAATTTAGATAAGGGCATTTTTATATTTCAATTCTATGATTTTAAACAGTAACTTATCTTTTTTGGGAGGAACAGCAACTAAATGACAACTCATATAATTTTTGTTTCAAAGGAAACATGCTATTTTAGGAATCATATAAAAAATAAATGTCTGCCTGCTGCCTTCCTGTAGTATTGTTTAAATAAAAAAAACCATGAAAGTTGCACACTCAGATACCACCTGCTCTTGAATAAAAGTAGAAACGGATATGATTCCTTAACCTCTGGACATATTTTAAACATATTTTAAAAAAGGATAAGCTCAGTAAATTTATGTAAATTCAAAATCCACTGTTAATTGCATAAAGATTAGGTAAATAAAATTAGTCACTTGAAGCATTGCATATGTTGGTAAGTATTTGGGTGATTTAAACAATGCATTGTCTATCAATTTACTTTCCGTAGATTTTGAGCACACTGATCAGAGTGGAGAAACTGAGGATTGCCACATGTTGCTGAACTATTGACTATGAAGCTGAGAGCTGTAGTTCAGCAACAGCTGGAGAGGTCAACATATCTCTGCTCTGATTAGATCTCAATTGACTTTCACCATCTGTCAACCATAACAACTCTTAATTTAGCAGACATTCTTAATATTGCTTAGATGGAGTTATTAAAAGAAATTTGAATCAAGATGGCATTTGCTGAATAAAATACCATTAAGATGAATTTACTGTTCCCTGCATATGGAAGAACTATAAGGAAGGCAAATTGTAATAGAAACATAATTCATTATTTGTTCCTTGACTTATCATTCTGATTGCTTAGGTATTTTTTCTAAGCCTTATTACCCTCTGTACATATATTTGTTGAATGAAATTCAGTGGCAGATTGATGATTAACTTATTAATATTATAGATTCAACCTCACATTCATTCCTTAGTAGTAAATTTTCCATTCCATCATATATGCAAGAAAGAAAAAGAGAATGATAAAAGAAAAAACTTAAAAGTGCAAAGAAGAAAAAGAAGGTAAAGAGAAGAAGGAAGAAAATTAGAGAAAAGAAGTTATAAAGAAAAGACTTCTGATCTTCATCCCAGCAGTTACAGTATATTTTAATACTTTAATCTCTCTATATTGGTAGAATCACAAATTCTTCTTCTTATAGTCTATTCTGTCTAACCATCAAAGCCATAAATCACAACTTCTTTAATCACTATGTGTATTTGAATAGATGATTTTCAAACTTTTTTACACATTCAATATTGTTCAGTGACGTGAATTCTTTTATGTACTTTAAATTTTCTGATAACTGTAACTAAGAAAACCTTGAGAACTTCTGACATCAGTGGTTCTTGTGATTTTATTTTATATTCCTCTCTGTAAAATTTAAGTATCTCATGATATGTTAACCATTTATCTTTTCTTATTATTTTTCATCTATGCTCCTTGTGCTAAGAACCATAGATGTTTTTGGTCACAACTTAGTTTTGTATCTATTCCATATTTACAGTATGGCACATGTGACATAATTATTTTTAAAATCCACATTGACTTTGTCATACTACAAAATCCATTCCACCAAAATCTCAGATCATGTCCTTCTAACTCAAAAAGCCTTTTAATTCTCAGTGACATCCATTCTTTCATCCAAACCAAACAGCAAATTGCAAAATAAAATTTCAAATCAGGTGGACTCAATCAATCTCTTTCCTTTTCATCTTTCAAACCCTTTTATTTAATCTATGGTTTTTTCCTTTGCCATTCAACTCTATCTTGGTTCCCAGCCCCAATGAAATGATGAGAAAAATCAATTTTACATGCAGTAGTTACTTCCCTGGACTCATTAAAGAATATTGTTCTTTCAATGCCATCAGTAAAGGAGCTAGCACACTCATTTTACAACAGAATTACTTGAACTCTGGATTGCCATTGTATAAAATGAAACTGAAGATAGGCTTTCCCATCATTTTAATAAGGAACTTGGATCTTCCAAGGCTTTGCAGTGGAACATAAATGGAAGATCTCCACAAAAATCTCATTGAAGAAAGATAGACATTGATGCATTCAACATTGTCATGATTCTAAAAATTATGCTAACTTTACTGTAAATTGAAGATATCCCTCCTCAATGAAACCAGTTCCCAATACAGTTCTGCTTTGCTCTCATTCAGCATAAACCACTAGGATAAATTATGGAGAATGTGTTGATTTATCTTGAAAAATCATCATTCCAGATAGGAAATGATTAAGGATTAAGATAGGGAAAATAGTGAAAATGCTAGTGTATTCTTAAATGATAGCAAATCAAACAGAAATATTGTCATCAAAAGTATTCTTTGTTAAACAAAAAACATGTATATTTCTTTTGCTACACATCTTTCTTTTTAATAAAGTGATGTTTTATTCTTTAAGTTTCAAACCAAACAGATAGCAGTCAGCCTTTGGTCATTCTGTCTCTGGGTTTAGGTAAAATAATGATAATTCTAAAATGATGATCCAGATGGTCATGAGTTGCCTAGTTAAATTTAATACCCCAAATATAGAGAAATGTATAGATTTAATTTAGAAGTAGTCAGTGCCTTTTGGCACTCATTTCTTTGATTTAGGTCCTTTGAAACCTATTAATGAACAAGACTATTAAATCTAGAAATAGTTTTTTGTTGTTGTTGTTTCTGCCATTTAATGGCCATCCAAATTTCACATAAGTGCTTTAAGTACAATATCTACTGACTTCTAAACAGACAGTCAGCAACTTTCAAACAAACCAGGTTCTGAATCCTCCTTTCTTCTCTGTTTTCCAAATCAAAATTTCTTGCACAACCTGACCTACTTTCTTAGGCCTTACATTATTGAAATATTACCCATTATAATCTTATAATTTTTCCAGATACTGCTAACAGTTTACTATAAACAGTTTCCCACCAACGTCAACAATGCTAAAATAGTCAGTGCTGGATGTTTTCTTGGCAAACAATCCCATTGGATTTAGTGGCATTTCTTCTGTTTAAACATCCATCAGGAGGGAGGTAAAATGGCTGTTTTTGAGTTCTAGAATACTGAAGGCAGAATCATGACACTTTCTTTCAAGTGCCATATTGCCCCTAAATTTGCTAGTCTCTCCTGTATCTTGCCTTTCTGTGCCCTCTGAGCAACACAGATCATGTTAGTTCTCAGTTAAATCATTTCAGTACTGCTCTGGAGATCATACGAATAGGCATTTGAATGACAGGGTAATTTCAAGTTATTATTTGTGGCCCTATTAAATATCCAGAAAAGGGGAGAACAGGTTGATTATTAGTCTCTCTCCACTGCAAATGGGTGAAATTAATTTGAGGGATGGCTGCAAAACAGAAAATAAACTGATAGTTATGGAAGTTATAAGCAACCTAGAAAGAAATTAGTACAACAGGATAAATAAGGCTGCTGCAGTTTAGTGACATATGTCAAGACATTCTGTTTGTGACAAGCATGTGCCAAGGGGAATGCTCGCCTTATATTTATACTGTAGAGTAAACAACCATTTTTGTTCTAAACTAGCTGTCCATAAAGTTTATGCTCCCTCAAAGGATGCTTTGATCTGTAAAGGTATAACAAGATTCTTCTTTATTCTTTATTTTCAAACAATCATGCAAAACCTGTCAGCCTCTGCTAAGAAAAGGTGGTTTGAACATTTTTTAAAAAATTCTGTGTCCCTGGAGACTGTTGAAATTTATACAACATACTGTATAGCTAGACATGGCTGTTACACAGTTACACAGTAGTGTAGATTTGTGCTTATTTTGTTATATAATTCATTTCATTTGGGCTCTATGTTGGAACAAGATGGTTTTCCAATATAAAATGGTACATTAAAGAAGCTGCAACCTATTGGAAAATGACTGTAATTTCCAGTTTAGTATGCTCCAGTATATTCCCAATCAATCACCATCTGTTAATAAATGTTTATTTATTAAAACTTCAGCAAACTTTGAAAATGTTAACTGGAAGAAGAGGATAAAACAGGTAAAAGCAGCAAGAGAGAAAAAAATGTAAAAATTTACATTATGTTTATTTCTAAAAATGATTTTTTTTGCTGGAGGGTGGGATTCTTTTGAGTCCTTCTTTATTCTTTTGTGGCTGTCTAGAATAGTCCTTGTAATTTTCTTGACAAGATTTCAGAAGTGATTTGCCATTGTCTTCTTTCTAGGGCTCAGAGAGAAAGTCACAGGCCCAAGATCAACCAGATGGCTTTGTGCCTAAAGTGGGACTAGAACTCCCAATCTATGAGTTTCTAGCCTGATGCCTTAACTGCTACATCAAACTGGCTTCAGAGCTATTTTTGTCAAAAGAAATAGAATTTCCAAAGCTACTTGCAAGAACTTGGAGGATGGGAATGATGGAACAATAGATCCAAATGTTCCATACTCAACTTTGTTAATTTACATTAAGAGAGACTATTTTTAATTTCTCATTTAATGTTATTTTACATCTGCTCTTCATAGACATGAATCCTGCAGTGCTCCAATGAAATTATACTGATTTAAGAGCCAGAATGAAAAGAACGGGGAACTAAATTATTAAAAAATTATTGTATGGGGATGTTAATCTTAAATTCAATTCCTCTCCAATTTCTATTTCTTTCACTGCTATAAAAATAGTAAATTATAGCTGCATGGCTTGGGTACATTAAATTATTGCCATTGCTTCTTATAGGATGCTATGACCCATTAGTAAGTGTTCCGTTTGGATAATAAGGTACGCGATACTGGTATCTCAACAAACAACTGTTTATTTAACAGTATAGTGACTTGTAATGGAACATTTGCCGAAGCCGCGGCAACCCTTCTTATAGCGGCTGCTCACAGCTTGCAGCCAATGACAGCTCTTTAAGAATTCCCACTGTCGGGCGGGCCAATCAGAATGCTGCTTAATTGACCAATCCGAGAGCAGCCTTTTCGGCCAATCAGTTTTAGTTATTTGGAGTCTTCTAATTTCCATACACAACACCCCTCCCCCCTTGGTTTCATCCAATATGCGAAACGTAGTCATGCAGGTAGGTGGGGCTCTTGCAGGTCCTACTTGACCTGCGCAGCTCAGTCTCAGCATGGTCTTCCATCGGTTCGGACAGGATCGCTTTTTCGCCACGTCTTCTCCATGGAACCTCCTGGAAGAGTGAGTCAGCCTTGCTGCTCCCGCCTGGGTCTCTTGGGCTGGTTGAGGTGGCTCTGCCGCTCCCTCCTGGTTTGTCCGGGTTGGTGGAGCTGGCCTGGCTGTCTCCTTCCAGGAAGGCCTCGCCTGCTACCGGAAGTCTCTTCTCCGGAAGTCGTCTATGGGTAAGTGCTCTTTTTGTTTTATCAGAATTTCTAATTCGGGTTTGTGTTGTGTCTTTTGCCGTGTTGTTGGTGGTTCATCTCTCCCTTTTTTATTATTTTGTGTTTCCCCCCCTCAGTTGTTTTTGGATTGTTTATTGGTGTTTGCAGCGGTGCTGTAGGATTTTGGTCCAATGTCCGAGAGCGAAGCTGGTCGATGTGCCGCTTCCATGTTCTGCCGTCGTCTAGTGTGAGTCAGTATGACTGGGGCCCTGTGATTTGAGTAACTGTGGCTGGAAGCCATAATGGGTCCCCGGTAAGATTTTTTGCGTACTAAGTCACTAATAGCAAAGGAGCCATATTTACTTGAGGAGTCAGGGGGGTTTTCACAGGTATAAGTGGGGTGTAGTTTATCTAGGTAGGAATGCAGTTTTCTACCCATGAGGAGTTCAGCTGGGCTTTTGTTGGTGGTTGTGCTAGGGGTGATATGCTGAATTGTTAACAGTTTGTTAAGTCTATCTTGGACATCCCCCGTGTCCAGTTTGTATCGAGCCTCTTTAGTATAACGAACCATGCGTTCGGCTCGTCCATTCAAAGCCAGATGAGCCGGCGCTGTTATTGACTTGCGGGGCCAGGTATTGCTCGAAGGCTAAAGCAGTAAACTGGGGGCCATTGTCATAAACTACAACATCTGGCAGTCCATGAGTAGCAAAAAGTCTGTTCAATTGTTTTATGACTGCTTCCGTAGTAGTGGACAACATAAGGATAACCTTGAACCAATTTGAATAAGTGTCAACAATTATAAAATATGTGTTCCCTTTCGTTGGCCCCGCAAAGTCAATATGCAGTCTCGACCATGGGCCTCTGGGAGTTTCCCATTCCAGGACTGGTGCAAGAGGGGGGGTAGGCCTTGATTTTTGGCAGTCATGGAATGTTGCCACCCATTTTTCAATGTCTTTGTCCAGCCCTGGCCACCAGATGTAACTCCTGGCCAGGGCTTTCATTTTTACTGTGCCCGGGTGTTCCTCGTACAACATGAACAACACTTCCTCCTGTAACATTTTTGGAATTACTACCCTGTCACCCCACAGTATACAGCCCCTTTCAATGGACAGTTCAGTCTGCTGGGTGCAAAAAGGTTTAAAAATCTTGCCTCTATCTTCATCCGGCCAGCCCTTACCTACTCAATGCAGGATTCAAGCTGTCATCAGGTCTTTTGCGGTAGCTTTAGCAACGTCTGCTGCGGTTAGTGGCAGATTCGTCCATGTCTCGATCTGAAGAGTGGAGATGGTAGGAGTTGGTTCGCCTTCCTTGTCGGGCAGCGGGGAATGGCTCAAGGCATCTGCATGGCTCAAGGCATCTGGGTGATGGTCTTTCCTGGCTGATGGATGAGTGTGTAATTGTATGCAGCAAGGAATTCTGACCACCTCGTCATTTTTGGCGATAGGATGTTCAGGGTTGGTTTGTTTCCTGTCAGGATCCCTAGCAGGGATTTATAGTCTATGATAATAGAAATTGTCCTACCATATAGGTATTCATGGGATCTCTTGATGCCTGCTATGATTGCGAGGGCTTCTTGATCAAGTTGGCTGTAGTTCCTTTCAGATTTTGACAGTGTTTTGGAATAGAAGGCGATTGGCGCTTCTCTGCCGTCTGGTAGTTTGTGGCTCAGTATGGCACCAATTCCAAAAGGTGATGCATCACAGGTGACCGTCAGTGGTAGGGTGTTGCTGTATTGTATTAAAACAGTATTGGATGTTAATAAGTCCTTAATGTTTTGGAATGCTGCTTGTTCTCGGTGGCCCCAATTCCAATCAATTTTTTTATCTAATAGTCAGTGTAATGGCTCTGCTACGGTTGCCTTTTGGGGCAGGAAAACATTGTAGAAGTTAATGAGACCTAAGAACGTCTGTAAGTCTGTTTTGTTCTTAGGCATGGGTGTGTTTTTAATTGCCTTTATCTTCTTTGCAATAGGGTATATCCCCTGCTCATCTATAAGGTAGCCTAAGAATTTGACTTGATTGGTGGCTAGTTTACATTTTTCTCTTTTGACCTTAAGCCCTGCTTCCCTGAATCTTCGCAAGACTTCTCTCAGTCTATTTTCTAATTGGTGTTTATTTTTTGCTGATACTAATACATCATCAAAATAGGGAACGGCTCCTTTTATTCCATTTAGGAGGCACTCCATGAGGCTTTGGAAAATGCCTGGGGCAACGCTAACACCAAATTGAAGTCTGTTACATTTGAATGCCCCTCTGTGCGTGACTATAGTCTGTGCCTCTGCAGTTTTGGGATCAACAGGCAGCTGTTGATATGCTTGCACGAGATCAAGCTTCACGAAAAATTTTTCCTCCCCCTAATGAATGCAACAGGTGTTGAACTACCGGAACAGGGTATGGCCTTTCCTGGAGTGCATGATTTAGGGTAGCCTTTTCATCACCACAGATGCGCACTAACCCATCTGGTTTGACAGGAGTCACGATGGGAGTTTCCCACCTGGCATGGTCGATTGGCTCTAGTACCCCTTGTGCGATGAGTTTGTTAAGCTGCTCATCTATTTTCAGTTTTAAGGCAAAGGGAACGTGTCTGGCTTTGAGCCTGATGGGAGCTATCTTAGGGTCTAGGCTGAATTTTATTGGGGTCCCCTTGTACTTGCCTAGGGTCCCATCAAATACATCCCGGAACTCTTCCAGTAGGCTCTTCTCCCAATTGGTCTCAGCGAAGCTGTTGATCCTGGTCACTCCGATTCCCAGGGGCATGAACCATTCGATTCCCAGCAGGACAGGGCGATCACGGTCGATGATTGTCAGCAGAAGTACTTCAGCATGGTTTTTGAATTCTATTAGGAAATGTCCAAGACCCACTACCGGGATTCGGTTTCCCTGGTAATTTTTAAGTATTAGCTTTTCCTGTTCCATGTTCTGAAATTCGCAGGCTCCCCTGATATTTCTTAGGGCTGCTACGAAATCTCCAATGCTCTCATCTTCTCATTGGTCTTGTTTATAAAATTCGTGCCTTTTGATCAGATTGGAGACCACAGGCGTGTAATGGGCTCGTAGCATTCAGGTTAATTCTGGCCATGCCATCTGTTTTATGTCCCGCAGTTTGGCTAATGCTTTGGCCATTTTGAAAATGGCAGGGCCACAGTGTGTGAGGAATACAGCTCTCTTCCTCTGGTTGGTTATTTCTTGTAGCTCGTTGCTTTCCAAGAACATCAGAAAGCAGTCAATGTATGACTCCCAATCTTCTTCGCCTGGGTTGACTGTGCAAAAAAGCAAAGCCCATCCACCAGATACAGGCAGCACACAAAACCATGCTTTCTCTGGTCTGCTGAAAAACCTCTCTACATGGAGCTGGTCCTTGGTGCCCAAAGGTTGGGGCTTGCTGATCTAGACAATAAGTTTCAAAATATTATTTCTCTCTCTAACCCACCCTAAACCATCTGCCATTTCCCATTTCTCTTTTGCTCTTTTCTCTTCAAACATTACAGACAAATGTTCTAAATTTCTAATTTTGGTTTAACTTCAAGACTGTAACACATTTTCTTTGCTGGGTTTAACTTTATTCCTATTCAAAACAAAGGAAGTGGGTGAATAGATTTACCCGTTTTAAACAAGACAGGAGACATGGTCTAATGGACTGGGTATTTTCCACATGTGTAATCAGTTCAATTGCAAGAATTTGAATAAAAGTTCATTTTAAATAATCAGGAGTATATAGTACTAAGGAATCATTGCTTACATCCAGTTCTGTAATGTTGCAAGGATGATGATCATAAAATAATGGATCATGTTAGAAACTATAAAGACTAGAACTTTTTAAATTCTTCATTGAATGGATCTTGAATCTTTCTATCAATAGTACAGACAATGGTACATTACAAAAAAAATGTCCTAATGAATTCCCCAACAACCCCTTCTTGCTTCCTTAATAGGGCTGAAAGAGGGGAGGCCCAGGACTATTCAGATGGTTTTGTGCCTAGGGCAGGCCCACTTCTCAGAGGACATTTATAAGATAAAAATTAGCTATTTTGGATTTATTCCAGAATGAATTTAAGGCTAGGTCACACTGGACAACGGATGCAAAACGTATGTAAAAAGGACACAGCGGACGAGCAAATTTTCCATCTGTTGTTATCCGCTCTCAAAAGTGCCCCAAATTTACACAAACAGAGCGGACAACAATGAAAAGGAATGGATGTGGGGAGGGTGTAGCGGGGATGTAAAGCGGATGTTCGTAGGAAGCCTAGCAGATGGAAGCGGATGGAAGCGGATGACTCATCCGCAGGGCTTCCGTGGGAGAACACCAAAGCAGATGTGTAGCGGAAGGAGAAGATGCGTTGCAGATGCATAGCGGATGACACAGATGCATCACGGACGCCTATAGGATGCATAGCGGATGCATAGCGGATGCATAGCGGATGTGTAGCGGATGCGTAGCAGATGCAAAGTGTTCACTGCGCATGTATGGAGGATGAATTGCATAAGCTCCGCAGATATAAAATGATACAGCTTGCAAGCAGTCAGCATTCAGAGAAAAGACCTGCTGTCAGAGTCATCTTGAGAGAACACCATGGGGAAGAAGAGGAAGCCTGTGCCTACATCTGCCAGCCCTGGCAAGAAGGACAAAACTACCATCCCATCCCCGGCGCTGACTCTGAAGCTGCTGGTCCTTCTGCTGCTGCCGCTGCTGCTGGTGGTGTTGTTGCTGCTGGTGGTTCTCCTGCTGGTACTGCTGGTGCTTCTCCTGCTGGTGCTGCTGGTGCTGCTGGTGCTTCTCCTGCTGCTGCTGGTGGTGGTGCTTCTCCTGCTGGTGTTGCTGGTGCTGCTGGTGCTGCTGGTGCTTCGCCTGCTGGTGCTGCTGGTGCTTCGCCTGCTGGTGCTGCTGATGCTACTGGTGCTTCTCCTGCTGCTGGTGCTGCTGGTGCTTCTCCTGCTGGTGCTGCTGGTGCTGCTGGTGTTGCTGGTGCTTCTCCTGCAGCTGCTGCTGCTTCTTCTTCTCCTGCTGCTGCTGGTGCTTCTCCTGCTGCTGCTGCTGTCTGATGGAACAGCCCCAAGGCCCTCAAAGCCCTGCTGCGGAAGGCCCTGAAGCCCCTGCCAGAGGGAAGAAGAGGCAAGGCAAGGAGAAGGGGGAGAGGAAACAGTACTCCACTTCCAAGGACCATGAGGAGGAGGTGCTGGAATGGCTGAGGGAGAACGATTACCTGTGGAGGAAGGGCCACAGGCTCTATCGTGACACCAAGCGGAAGCAGGCAGCGTGGAGAGAGAAGGCGGAGAGCCTGGGCTACACTTCAGTTATACTCCTTTGGTGGTGGAAGCACATGCACACCTGGTATGGCAAGCGGCACCTGAAGAAATCCGGGCAGGCCGCTGTCAAACTCACTGAACGGGAGACCTATGTCATGTCCAGGTGCAGCTTCCTGGAGGGTGAGATCCACCACCGAGGAGCAACCCTCTCCTTCAGACAGCCCACAGTGAGCCACTCCTCTTCCAGCCAGGAGACAGCTACAGTGTCCAGGCAGGTGTCTTTGGAGGTCCCCACGACAGAGACCCCCCCCCCAACAGCTGCAGTCCCCATGCCAGAGGATGTGGAGGATCTCCTGTCTTAGATGGAGCAAGAAGAATCAGCCACCAGAGACCAAGCCACCCCCACCCCCAGCTCCACCTCCACAAAAAGCAAGCAGAGAGGCAGACCGGAGGGACAGAGCCACACTGTCCTCTTGGAGATCAGGGACACAATCAAAACCAGCACAGATCTCCTCTACCAGCTGGTCCACTTCGACATACCATCCTCCAACTACAAGCCTTTCATCATGTACGTGAGCCAGACCCTCATGGACATGCCTGAGGCCCAGTACCAGGCGATGAAGGAGAGGATCACAGCTCTTCTGCACCACCCTCCAGGCCCAGCTGAACCTGCTCCTACGCACTCCAGGTCTGCTCCTCCACCCCGGGTGATGTCATAGCCCTTCCACGGATTTCAGCAGCCCCTCGCCTACCAAGCCTACCACTACCAGGAATTCCCACAGCAGAGGCAGCCCTTCCCAGTCCACACCCAGGTTTCTCAGATGCCACAGACCCCACAGATGCCTCACCTGACCCAGCTGCAGACCAGACAGTCCCACTGCAATCCTCCTTCCTCCACCCCACAGCCAAGCCCTTCCTCAGAACATCTGTCATCAGTCTTGGGCCTCACATCCCAGGTACTTGAGGAAGGGCCTCTCACCCTCATGGGACTGAGTCAGCTCTCTGAGAGCTTCCTGCACACACCATCTCCTGTTGTACTCTCGGGGCCAGGCATCCCAATGGTGCCTCAGACCAGCACTCTAGCAACAGCCACCTCCACAGTCCCTGGCCCCATTACATCTGAGAACATGGGCATGCCTCAGAGTGACTGAGAAGAGTGCCAGAGACTGAATTGTTACCTGTTCACTTTATCTTTGCTTAAGACACTTAAGTTGGGTCATTTGCTTTTTAATAAAGTCATACAGTTTGTTGTTAATAAAGGTTATCTTTGCTTCACACACTTGGTTCATTTTTTTTACTTAATAAAGTGTTGGGGAAAACTTTGAAAAAAACATTAAGCCTTTGCATGCATGTGGGATTGGTAAGGATAGCTGTGGGATGGATAGCTGTGGGATGGGTAAGGATAGCTGTGGGATGGATAGCTGTGGGATGGGTAAGGATAGCTGTGGAATGGATAGCTGTGGAATGGATAGCTGTGGGATTGGTAAGGATAGTTGTGGGATGGGTAAGGATAGTTGTGGGATAGATAAACCTCCAGTGCAAGTATAGTGGGACTGTATAGTCCACCCTCCCAGCTGCCACACCTTTGGCCCTTTATTATCAATAACAATTTAATCATTGATCAACACATTTCAAAATAAACAAAGCTCTATATTAATGCCATATTCATTGTAAGGCCACTCAACATACATGGCACATTCTCATCAGTGTGATGAGACAAGCTCAAGGAAGCATCCATTAAGCATCTACCATCCTGTCTTGCCACTCCACTGCTCCAGCTGGGGAGTTGCACCAGTGTTTCAGGAGGTTGTGCTGCTTCTTCCCTTCACGTGAAGCTCTGTTGTGGCCTTGCACATCCACAGTGTCTATCAGGTTTTGTCCTTGCCTCCATTCACCAGACTCCATGTCCCCATTCCCTTATTGGCAGTCCACGAGCCTGTTCTGCAACACTGGGTAGCGGGTGTACATGAGATTGTGCAGGATGCAGCAAGCTTCCACGTGCTCCTCACAGTCCTTGGGTGATGCTGCATGGTGGTGGGAAGTACCTGGAACCTGTTGGTCAGGATGCCAAAGGCGTTCTCCATCACCCGTTTTGCCCTGGACAGCCTGTAGTTGAAGATCCTCTCTTCACGGGTGAGGTATCTGGAAATATAGGGCTTCATGAGGTAGTTTCTGAGGGAGAAGACGTCCTCACCCATGATAGGTAGAGCACATCTTGTGTTGTTGGGTAGGGGGTCTGGATCTGGAAAACCCATGATGAGGTTGCATTCCAGCCACCCTTGAGGTCACTGGCATTGTATATCTGGGCATCTGAAGCTAACCCGTTGCCTGAAGCATCGATGTACATGAACTTGTAGTCAGCATCAACCATGGCAAAGGGGCTGATGCTGAAGAAGCCCTTGTAGTTGAAATAATTGGACCCTGAGTTGGGTGGAGCTTTGCAGACCACGTGCTTCCCATCTATGGCTCCAACGGTGTGGGGAAATTCCACATCTGATACCACTGCTCTGCAATTTTCCTCCAGCCTTCTTCTGTGGTGGGGCACTAGAGGAGCTTCTCCACATATTCTTCGATGATGGTCTGCACCACTTCTCTGACCACAATGCTGATGGTGTTGTGTGGCACCCTCCAGGCATACTGAATGTTTCTGTGTGTGATCCCAGAGGCCAGATGGCGCAGAGTCAGTGCCAACTTCAGTCCAGGTTCCAGGCTGGGATGGAAGTTGGTTCTTGGCTTGGTCAACTTGGGTCTCAGACGCTCCACAACTTTGTCAAACATGGCTGGTGGCATCCTCATGAAGTGCTGGAATGCATGAGGGTCTTCATTCCTCAACTCCACCATCAGCTTGTCATAGAGTCCAAACTCCACTCTTCTCCCAATCCATCTTCGGACCCAGTCAGCTCTTGGACGTCTCCTTCTCCTTGCGTAGAAAAGGTGAAACAGTCTGAAGAGGGCTTGGTTCTGGTGTTGAATGATGGTGGCTACCAAAAGGAGTGTGCGATGATCCATGGTGGAGATCAATGGATGATGTGGAAGAGCAGGAGCACGGCTGAAGAGGTCTGCACACGAGGGCTGCTGGACTGATAGTGAGATCCAGGTGATTTCCTCCCCCTTTTTATAGGAAATGTCGGTTTTCCACTAGGTGTCCTTCCACATATTCTAGACATCCTCCAGACTTCCTAAATATCCGAGATACATCCCATATGTGAACCTTTTGTCCGTTTTAATGCTTATTATCCGAGCTGCATCCGCTTTCATCCTTTCTATGTCCGTGCTACTAACCCTGTGTGGACGTTCTGCGTTCCTTTCGCTTCCACACTCTTTCCACTTTCCGCTGGAGTGGATGTGAGTTGCGCAGATGCCCAAAGGATGCTGAGAGGATACAGCGGACGTGTAACGGATGACAACGGACGTTTGTTGCCCATATGTGTCACGGATATAAATCGTATGCAGTGGAAAGTTCATCCGCTCAAAAAGTTTTGTGCAGCTCAAAACTTTTTGAGCAGATGAAATAGCAGTAGACGGATGTTTGATGGATAGAGCGTATGAAAGACGTATGCAGTGAGTACACAACGGATGCATTGTGTTTTCCAACGGATGGCAAGCTTTTTTGTCCATTTTACATCCTCTTTGCATCCGTTGGTGCAGTATGACATGGGCTTTAGATGAAATTGAGCATCGAGCTCTAAAAAGTTTTCCAGTATAAAGTTATGATATTTAATATTTTAAACCCAAAATAAAACCTATGTGAGTTAATAATTTGAACAGTCAGGGTGTTTGTATCTTTTTGCTGCCATCTAATATCTTTCAAATTGATGGAATCCAGATTTGAAGGAACCTTTTCCCTGAATTGTTCATGTTCTCTGAGCTTTACAACAGTTGTTCTGCTATGACATTTCTGCATTAGAACTCTATTTAGAAGTTATATCCAGTACAATACATTTTTGAAAAAAAAAAAAGGGGGGGGGGGAGAACTGGGCGTTCCAGTGTTGATGCTGAATCCTCTTACATGATTAATATAAATCCACCTTTAAGAGAAAGCTTATTGCATACACTACACAAATCCTGGGTTTACTATTATGTTTGTTGTAAAGTGACCTTGGAGCTTCAGAAATCTGGCATTAGCACAATGTATTTTCCATTACAATGACAAGCACATGGTGGAACACAAATCCCACTTAAGAGTCTAAACTGTTTGAAAGCTTTAATGTCAGCCACTCATTTCAAGAAGGTTGGATTAAACAATGAGGAAAGGTGGTTCTCTGGCAGCATTACAGCAAATACATTGATGCTCAACTGCCTGTCAAGAATTTCGCCTGTGCTTGAAAGATCAAATTACCATCTCAAATGATATTCATAAGCAGTGATCAGGGGACGGTGTGTTGAGGAAGCTCTCAGACAGCTGGCTCAGCCCCGTGATGTTGAGAGCCCCTTCCTTCATGCCATGGGGTGTCAGCCCCAGTACCGATGACAGATGTACTGAGGCCGGGCTTGGCTGTGGGGTGGAGGAAGGAGCAGTGTAGTGGGGCTGTCTGTTCTGCAGCTGGGTGAGGGTTGGCGTCAGTGGCATCGGTGGCATGGGTGGCATGAGTGGTTTCGGTGGCATCTGTGGCGTGGGTGGCATTGGTGGCATCAGTGGAACCGGTGGCAACGGTGGTGTCTGATGAACCTGTGCTTGGACTGGGAAGGGCTGCTGCCTGTGCTGCTGGACCTCCTGGTAGCTGTAGCCCTGGTAGGTGAGGGCCTGTGGAAAGCCTTGGAATGGGAGTGACATCACCTGGGGTGGAGGATCAGACCTGGACTGGGTGGGAGCAGGTTCATCTGGATATGGAGGGTTGTGAAGCACATCGGTGATCCTGTCCTTCACCACCTGGTACTGGGGTTCCTCCATGTCCATGAGGGTCTGATTCACATAGGTGAGGAAGGGCTTGCGGTTGGAATATGAGGAGTCAGTGTGGACCAGCTGAGAGAGGAGATCTATGCTGCTCCTGATGGTGTCTCTTATCTCCAGCAGGACAGTGTGGCTCTGCCCCTCCGGTCTGGCTCTCTGCCTTTCTGTGGAGGTGGAGCTGAGGGTGGATGCAGGTTGGACTGTGGTGGAAGTGCCATCTCCTTTCTTCCATTGCATCAGGGGGTCCTCCACACGTTCCGCCACGGTTAGTACAGCTGTCGGGGGTTCTCCATAGTCGCATGCTCCACAGATACCTGCCTGGAGACAGGAGCTGACTCTCTGCCGGAAGAGGACTGGTTCTCAGCAGGCTGCCTGAGAGAGAGGGTTGTGAGAGGGGCTGCTCCTTGGTGGCGGATCTCACCCTCCAGGAAGCTGCACTTGGCCATGACGTAGTTCTCTCTGTCCATCAGCTTGACCGTGGCCTGGCCAGATTTCTTGAGGTGCAGCTTCCAGTACCAGGTGTGCATGTGCTTCCACCAGCCGAGGAGCACCTCTGAAGTGTTGCCCAGGCTCTCCGCCTTCTGTCTCCAAGCAGCCTGCTTCCTTTTGGTGTCCCTATAGAGCCTGTGTCCCTTCCGCCATAGATTCTCATTCTCTCTCAGCCACTCCAGCCACTCATGTTCTTCCTCAATATTGTATTACCTCCTCTCCCGTTCTCGCATCTGCCTCTTCCTCCCTTTGGCAGGACCACATGGGCCCTCATCAGAGGGGCTTCCAGGTTGTAGGGGCTGCTCCTCCACACCACCACCAGCAGCAGCAGCAGCAGCAGCAGGACCAGCAGGACCATCAGGACCAGGATCAGCAGCAGCAGAGTAAGCACCACCAGCGCCAGCAGCACCAGCAGCACCAGCAGCACCAGCAGGACCAGGAGCACGAGCAGGACCAACAGGACCAGGAGCACAAGCAGGACCAGGAGCACTAGTAGGACCAGGAGCACCAGCAGGACCAGCAGGACCAGGAGCAGCGCCAGCAGAGTAAGCACCAGCAGAAGCACCGCCAGAAGCAGCTTCATCAGAGTAAGCACCAGCAGAAGCACCACCGCCAGAAGCAGCATCAGCAGAGTAAGCACCAGCAGAAGCACCACCGCCAGAGGCAGCATCAGCAGAGTAAGCACCAGCAGAAGCACCACCGCCAGAAGCATCATCATCAGCTCCTCCAGAAGCAGAAGCAGCAGAATCCCCAGCCCCAGAAGAGCGAGCCCATGCTGCAGAAGGCCCAGCAGAAGCAGAGTGAGGGCCAGGGGGTGGGAGGGTGGCCCTGTCCCTCTTGCGAGGGCTGGCAGCAGATGGCTGAGGCTTTCTCTTCTTCCCCATGGTTGTGGGGTTGTTGGCGAGCAGGCAGGCTGGCAGGCAGGCAGGCTGGCAGGCAGGCTGGCAGGCAGGCAGGCAGGCAGGCAGGCGATGTGTCTGGAAGCAGGTCTTTCCTCTGAATGTTGACCTGCTTGGGAGCTGCTTCCCTTTATATCCGTGGGGCTGATGCAATGCATCTTCCCCACATGCGCAGTGAACGCTAGGCATTCACTAGGCATCCGCTAGGCTTCTGCTTAGGCATCCTCTAGGCTTCCGCTCTGCATCCGCTTCATCCGCTTGGCATCCGCTGTGCATCCACTTCATCCACTCGGCATCCTCTCTGCATCCGCTCTTTCCGTTCTGCGTCCACTTTGCTACGCTCCCCCAGAAGCCTTGCGGATGTGCAATCCTCTCCCATCCGCTTCCATCCACTAGGATTCTGTGGAGCATCCGCTTTCCATCTGCCCTGCGTCCTCCCCCCGTCCATTCCTTTCCGTGTTGTCCGCTCTGGTTATGCAAATTTTTGCCCCTTTTGAGAGCGGATAACAACGGATGGAACATTTTTCTCGTCCGCTGTGTCCTTCTTACAAACGTTTTGCATCTGTCGGCTAGTGTGACAGGGCCTTAATGAAGAGTTGCATATCAATTTTAGATATGTAATCAGGGAGTTTTAATGAAGAATCACTACTTTTTTCCTTTTGGGGTGGGGGGGGGGCATATATGTTTTTTTCCTAAAACAATTCTTCTATGCCTTGGGAAACAAGGAAAATAATATCATGCAATAGAGTAGTTTCTTATTCTTAAAATTATTATTTAAAGAATAAAGGACCTTGAAGGAAAACTGCTCCTCTATACCATAAGGGAATTTTTGTCAGTGCCTACAAATTATATTCTTCCAACTGTTTCACATTCAGATATGTTCTTTTTTACAAAAAGAGCATCCTGCATAGAGCAGAATGAAACTAGTGGTTCTGTTCACCAACATTTTCTGAATCTAAGCGGACAAGAATTATTTGAACTTCATATGCTTTTTGACTAGGAAAAAAAAACTAGACACTGTCTCAGTAAAATTAAAAAAAACAAACAAATGAGTTTGCAATTAATAGAGTAGCAGGTTAGACCTAAGGAAAGCCAAAATCAAACTTTGGCCCAGTCAGTATCTCTTAGATTAATCCATTTCATAGTGCTATTGTTGATGGAATGAGGAGATAACTCTGTGATACTGGAGTGAAGGAGGAGTGAATGTGTAATAAATAAGTAAAAGATTCCATCACTGAAATTAATAAGGTTTTAACATACTTAGGTTCTGGGATGATAGCCAATATCTTCATTCAGAGTAATTGTGGGAAATCACATATGTCTGTACAAATCATTAACTGTAAACTGTGAGGAGACCAGTGTCAAGCCCATGTCACACTGAACCAAAGGATGCAAAGAGGATGTAAAACGGACAAAAAAGCTAGCCATCCGTTGGAAAATGTGATATACTCACTGCCTCCGTTTTGCTTCCTCTCTATCCTTCCAGCATCCGTCTATTGACATTTCATCCGCTCAGAAAGTTTTGGGCTGCCCAAAACTTTTGGGCAGAAAATGTATCCAATGCATCCATTCTGCATCCACTACGCATCCGCTACGCATCCTTTCTCCATCCGTTACCCATCCACGATATCCGCTAGGCATCCATTCCGCGTCCGCACAACTCACATCTGCTCGGACGCAGGGAGGAAGCGGAACGGATGCAGAACGGATACAGAACGGATGCAGAATGGATGCAGCATGGAAACAAAGCATTTAAAATGGAAAAAATGTTCGCAGAGGGGACCTATCTCGGATATTAAGGATGCCTAGAGGATGCCTAGAGGATGCCGAGCGGAAAACCTATATTTCCCATAAAAAGAGGGAGCAACTCATCTGAATCTCACTTTCAGAACAGCAGCCCAGCTGTGCAGACCTCTGCAGCCTTCATCAGACTCTTCCTCTTCAAAAGCATCCATTCATGTCCACCGTGGATTGCAACAAAGTCCTTTCGGCAGCCACCATCGTTCTGCAACAGTGCGAAGCCATCTGCAGGCTCTGTGAACTCTACTATGGGAAGCAAAAGAGGCGGCCAAGAAGAGTCTGGGTCCGAAGATGGTTCACCAGAAGAGCAGAGGATGGACTGTACAGCAAGCTGATGGTGGAGCTCAGGAACGAAGACACTCGGGCATTCCAGAACTTCATGAGGATGCCTCCAGCCATGTTTGACGAAGTTGTGCAGTGGCTGACACCCAGGTTTACCAAGCAGAGCACCAGTTTCCGCCCCAGCCTGGAACCTGGGCTCAAGGTGGCACTCACTCTGCGCCAACTGTCTTCAGGGACCACCTACAGGAGCATGCAGTATGGCTGGAGGGTGCCATCCAACACCATCAGCATTGTGGTCAGAGAAGTGGTGCAGGCCATCATCAAAGAATACAAGGAGGAGCTCCTCCAGTACCCCTCCACTGAAGAAGGATGGAAGAAAGTTGCCAAGCAGTGGTATCAGAAGTGGAACTTCCCCCACATGGTTGGAGCCATAGATGGCAAGCACGTGGCCTGCAAATCTCCACCCAACTCAGGGTCCACTTATTTCAACTCCAAGGGCTTCTTCAGCATCAGCCTCTTCGCCATGGTCGATGCTGACTACAAGTTCATGTACATCAATGCTTCAGGCAACGGCTCATCTTCAGATGCCCAGGTATACAATGCCAGTGTCCTCAAGGAGGGGCTGGAACTCAACCTCATCATGGGCTTCCCAGATCCAGACCCGCTGTCCAACGACACACAAGATTTGCCCTTTGCCCTTTCTTTGTGGAAGATGACGCCTTCTCCATCACAACCTACCTCATGAAGCCCTACACCTCCAGACGCCTCACCCGTAAAGAGAGGATCTTCAATTACAGGCTGTCCAGGGCAAGATGGGTGGTGGACAACTCCTTTGGCATCCTGGCCAACGGGTTCCAGGTACTTCTCACCACCATGCAGCATAGCCCAGAGACCATGAGGAGGATCATGGAAGCTTGCTGCATCCTGCAAAATATCATGCGCACCCGCTACCCAGTGTTACAGGACAGGCTTGTGTACCTCCAGCAAGGCAATGGGGACATGGAGCCTGGGGAATGGAGGCAAGGGCGAAACCTGATAGACACTGTGGATGTGCAAGGCCCCAACAGAGCCTCACATGAAGGGAAGAAGCAGCGCAACCTCCTGAGACACTGGTGAAACTCACCAGCTGGAGCAGTGCAGTGGCAAGACAGGATGGTAGATGCTTAATGGATGCTTCCTTCAGCCTGTCTCATCACATGGATGAGATTGGGCCATGTATGTTGGGTGGGCCTACAATGAACATGGCGTTTAATAAAGAGTTGTGTTTATGTTGACATGTGTGGTTGATTATTACATTATTATTGATAATAAAGGGCCATAGGTGTTGCACCTGGGAGGGTGGACCATACAGTCCCACTATGCTTGCACTGGAGGTTTATCTATCCCACAGCTATTACCCATCCCAAAGGTATCCCTGCTCATTCCTCAGGTATCCCTGCCCACCCCACTGCTATCTTAACCCATTCCACAAGCATGCAAAGGCTTAAACCATTTCTAAAAGTTTCCACCAAGACTTTATTAAAAAAAAGAAATGAAGCAAGTGTGTGAATCATAAATAGACTTTATTAACAACAAGATATAAAACAAAAATGAGTCTCTGGCACTCCTCTTGGTCGCTCAGTCTCAGGGGTGAAGGGTCCAGGTGCTGTGGAGGTGGCCTGTGCTGGAGTGCTTGTCATCAGCTCCTCCAGAAGCAGCAGAAGCCCCAGCCCCAGAAGAGCGAGCCCGTGCTTCAGAAGCCCGAGCAGAACCAGAGTGAGGGCCAGGGGGCAGATGGTATCCCTGTCCCTCTTGCCAGGGTTGGCAGCAGATGGATGAAGCTTGCTATGCTTCCGCATGTTTGTGGGGTTGCTGGCTGTCAGGGAGGCTGGCAGGAACCAAGGCTGGCAGGAAGGCTGGCAGGGAGGCAGGCACCAAGGCTGGCAGGAAGGCTGGCAGGCAAGCAGGCACGCAGGCTGGCAGGCAGGTAGACAGCAAGGCTGGCATGAAGGCTGGCAGGGAGGCTGGCACCAAGGCATGCAGGCAGACTTGCTGGCAGCAAGGCTTGCAGTCAGGCTGGCAGCAAGGCTGGCAGCAAGACTGGCAGGGAGGCTGGCAGGGAGGCTGGCAGGGAGGCTGGCAGCAAGGCTGGCAGGGAGGCTGGCAGCAAGACTGGCAGGGAGGCTGGCAGGCAGGGCAGGCAAGGCAGCCAATCTGTCTGGCAGCAGGTCTTTCCTCTGAATGGCGACCTGCTTCCGAGCTGCTTCTGTTATATCCACGGGGCTGATGCAATGCATCCTCCCCGCATGCGTAATTCACGCCAGGCATCCATTAGGCTTCCGCTGTGCATCCACTGTGCATCCGCTGTGCATCCGCTTCATCCGCTCGGCTTCCGCTCTGCATCCGCTCTTTCCGTTCCGCGTCTGATTTGCTGAGGTCCCCCGGAAGCCTCGCGGACGTGCCATCCGCTCCCATCCGCTTCCATCCGCTGGGCTTCTGTTCCGCATCTGCTTTGCATCCGCCCTGCGTCCTCCACTCGTCCATGTTATCTGCTCCGGTTATGCAAATTTTTGCCCCTTTTGAGAGCGGATAACAAAGGATGGAACATTTTGCTCGTCCGCTGTGTCCTTTTTGCATCCGTTGGGCAGTGTGACATGGGCTTTAGCAAGAACTAGTTCTGAAGGAAATGTGGAATATAAATCTAATGAAAAAATAAATTTATATATATATATTTATATATATATATAATTTATATATATGTAGGTCTAGGTGTGTTTGGGTCTTTTCCCGTTTAAAATTAAGAGTATCTTGGTGACCTTTCGATGAAGTCTCATTCATCATCTTCAGGCTTGTGTCTTTTACTTTGTGCTTCTCAGAGTAATGTGAGCTTGCAGCTGCTTCTTCCTTTTAATTGCTAGTGGGGGTGTGACTTGATTGTGTGATGGCTTGGCTGTGTTCTCATTGGTTGGGGGTTTGACCCAAATAACTAAAGATCCACATACAAATACCTCTGAAACCCTCAGAAAACATATATATGTTTGTGAGTGTGTGTGTGTGTGTGTGTGTGTGTGTGTATTTGTTTTCTTAAGTTTTCACGGGTATTTAAATGTATAGTATTCAGCTTTGTTCGGGTATTTTCCCTCGTCATTATAGTTGTGCTTTTTAAGTTGTTGCAACATTTTGGCAGAATCTCATCTGCCTTCATCAGGCTTGACGAACACAATACAGAAGCCTGATGATGGCAGATGAGATTCTGCCAAAACGTTGCGACAACTTTAAAAGCACAACTATAATGACATGGGAAAATACCCGAACAAAGCTGAATATCATATGTATGCATTTATGTATGTATGTATGTATGTATGTATCTGTATGCATATGTATATGTATATGTATAGATATATATGTATATGTATGCTGTTCAGCTTCCTTCAGTTATTACCCCATGTCATTGTAGTGCTTTTAAAGTTGTAGCAACGTTTCAGCAGAATCTC